>WJFA01004855.1:0-10078 GCA_009870155.1 Pseudobourletiella spinata
ATATGATTTTTGTAAAGGAATATATATGAGGATTATCTCATCATCTTGTTATTGCTGAGATCTGATCGTTGGTCTTCTATGCGTATTACATATATATATATAATCTATTGTTGCATCCTGTGCATTAGGGGTGATGAGTTGATTTACTTGACATGATTATTTTTGTAATGTCTTCTATACGATATCTTATACACACATACATACATACATACATACATGCATACACACACCCACCCACCCACACCTTTTGCTATCCCGAAGCATACTGCCTTTCTTGTATATGATTACTCACACGAGCGTGCTAATAGACAGCGCATGTTTCTAAAAATAATTTCACGCATCTTATGGTAATTATGACTACTACTCGCGATTTTACGATGCTGCTGCTACATATAAAACTTTGACCTTCATGCGGTACAAGAAGATTTGCTGCTGAACATTTGCTATGAACAGTGCCGTGGAAAATGTTCTTGCCGGCATTGAGGTACCGGCGCGTGGGATTTCCTCCTCAGGGGGATTTCACCGCTCGCTTCATCTGTTCTTCAGCGACTACAAGTGTAAGACACAGAGTAGAGAAAATACACAAAAGAGTCAAGTCGCAGAAATAACTTTTATGTGGAATCAATAAGGTTACAATCAGGACTTCTATCAAACTATTGAATTCAAGTGAAAATTTTCAGCTTACTGTACGTGATAACGAGTCACGCAAGGCTTGATGATGGTCTTGGTCTGGTAAATTATGACCGCAGTCTGAGGAAATGTTCACGTTTATATGTACACGGCGGAAGTTGTGTGTGGATGAGGATGAGAATCTTCCAGAAAATGTTACTATATGAATCTTATACGTTGTGTCAACGAACGAATGGTCAAAGGATGCAGAAGGATCTACAGGTAAAAATGGAAAGAGTCACAACCAAATTAAAGGCAATAATCCGTGGTAAGGGATTTGGCAAAAAAAAAGGATAATGCTAACCTGTAAACCGTTGCTCCACTGATGAGAGACGAGCTGAGCAGCATGTAAGCTAGCTCTTCTTTTAGAGAATAAAGGACGGGGCTCTCGGAAAATTGCTGGAAGGTGCAGCAAGGAAAGTGAAAAGTTTGCTAAACCGTTGTAATAGACGGCCAAGCCTGTAGAAGTTTCAAGTTATAGACGTAATGCCGTTACATTATATAATCATTTTTCTCACCCGAACAGTGGCGTTGTTGAAGCATTTCAAAAGGAAGCGTAGGTCCCCCTCTCCCATGTTTAAATTATAAGGGACGCTTCAAACGAGCTGTTCCGTGTTGATGACTGCCAAAAACTAACACTGTGTATGGTTTCCACACATAAATTGGGAAAATTTGGATTCAAAGCGAACTGGACGTGGTAGGCGGTGGATTCAAAAAAGTAAATCCGAACTTGATCTGGTCAAATGTATGGGAGCAGTGTGCTATCTTTAGACTACTGTTTCCAACCACTTTACATCTACATACCGCTATCGCGCCGCTACATATTGTTGTCATGACTAGTACTGGAACACTCTTGTTATTGTAAATCATACATACGGAGATAATACGGTAGTTGATATTGAGTGTTGACGGTTTATGTAGTTATTATGATCATTAATATTATTACTATTATTATTATTATTCTTATTCTTATTCTTATTCTTATTATGTGCTACAGTAGTCAACCTACCTACTATGATAAGAGCAGTAAAGAATTTTGAAATACACGACGCAACGCTGGATCGAAATCAGTCCTCTTTTAGTCCTTGGGTACCATATATAGGAGTAGTAACGTTTAATGTTAACGTTGATATATCAATAATAATGTTTAAACTCTAATTGTTCGATGGACATTTTGTCAATGGAAACGTTTTTCTAGTTTTATCTACCAAAAAACAAACGTTTTTCAGGTGTCATGTTTGTAGCTTTGAAAGGAATAAAATGTTCACGTTTTGCAACTCTAGATTCTCACTACTCTGGTACCTTTTTATTCGCGCAGCATTGGCAGCGGAGCGTCATCAACAGCACAGCCCAGTGATGGCCAGTCCCAATTGCATCTGTTTTGGCCTCTACAGGAGTACACATTGCGCCGAAAAATGTTAAGCACAGGTGAAACTGTCTGAAAATAAAACCTTCCAAACATTTCCACTGTTGTCATGATTTGGCCAAGTGAGTTCCATCTCACGCATGCAAATCATACTAATAGTTTACGTATGCCAAGCCAACGGATTTCATAAATGCCTCAACGTTTCCCCACACTCTTCAGTCGTATTTCAACGACTTTCTCCACGGTCCCGATACTTTCTCCCGCTTTCACCGTCGTCTTCGTACATGCAAAACTGACGTGTCATAACCACTGACAAATAGGCTGGGAAGGATGCAGAAGTAATGACCACTCCTCGCATGCATGAATCAATTGGAAGCTCTATGTGAGAACTGCAGCATTTGTAGCGATTTAATTCGAATAATTTCGCTATGCCCTCCTACGCATTTATTTCTTTTTAAAATAAATTGAGCCTCAAGTGAAGTTGAGGCAAAATCATACCTTTTGTGTATACATATTGAATAGCGCACATAGCATATCGCATTTACAAATAATCGTTGTAGACTATGATGCTTAAACATAAAAATCAAAGTTTTTATAGTAGTAGCAATAGAATGATTATTACAACAAAGTAATTGCATTGCCCCAGCCAAATGTCCAAACTTATTGTTCGACAACTGAATTTGCACAGCCTATATACATACATGTAGGCATATATGTACATGACTCTCACCAAGTCACTGCTAAGTAAAACTGTTGTTAAAATAAAATGTTACTGTTGTATGCTAAAAGTTGAACCTGTTTACACAGTATTAGAAAAAATACGGTCACTCGATTTTATACCTTTTACTACTCTTGTCCCTACAAGTGAATGTTCATTTCATTTTTTTTTCAACAACACGTGTCGTGTGTGACGACAACTCGTACTGCACACAGCTGATTCGACGCTGAAATTAATTACCATTCTAGATTCATAAGATTAGGATCTCTTAAAATCCAGCTCATACAAATCATCTCAGTAAATTTCCTTTTGAATAAAATGATCCGTGTTTACAATTTTTGAGCGTTAGTATGTACAGTTTCGTCGGGAGGAGTCACACAGCCAGTCTACAACACAGCTCATGCTCTTCAATTGTACCCCCCCCCGATTCCCCCTGGAGGAAGTACCTGTTTTTCACTTTCAAATATTTAGAAACTATACCACTCAGTGCGCCGCGCCATCCATATATAGTTTTCAGAGTGTCTCCTGCCAATCAATCGTTAATAGTCAGCCATCATATCCCATCCAAAACTGCTCCAGTGAATTCTGAACTATCATTGAGTTATATAATTTATATGTATATATTGACGAGATTTCATCGAATCTCTATACTCGTTATTTTGAAACACCCCTCATCGCCCAACTAAAGGCGGTGAAAGTAAGTACTAATTACTGCTCATATCTCCGCGGACTTGTCTAATAACATTTACCAGACCAGCCATTACCGGAACCCTGGTGGCTTTGTTCTTTTGTAACAAGTGTAAATGGGAGATTTGTTGCAACTACCTAATATATATTCGTTAATAACAAAGCGGACGACAATACCGTTTGCCCGGACGGCCATAGCTTTTGCAGTGACCCTTTGTAATTATAATGATGCCGCACGTCATCGCACTCATATTTTCCTATATAGCGGACACAACTGCTTCCGCACCTCAAGGGCTGAATTACTGGCAAAAGTGCAAGGTTGCCTCAAGTATGTTATACACACATATTGTTTTACAAACTCCAAGGCGGAGTGAAGGCCGGTAGGCATTTCTGAGCTCACGGATCCCACTTCTTCTTCTTCTGTTTTATAAAGGAGGAGGAGGAGGACTCCGTGCCCCAGTGGTCGTCTTCCCTCACAATGAATTTTTTCCCATTATTAGTAAATATATATGTAGGAAAGAAAAAAATAATTGTTAAAAGCGTTCACACTGTTTTTAGAAACTATTGTGTGGCGCGCGACCGCTGCAGACTGCTGCTGCCCCTACACACTACATATCTAAGGTACTCAGAGCGTATATTGCGATTTTATTCTGGTTCGTGTAACAATATGTAATTTTCCCCCTCACAACACTACGACGATGACATAGAACCCTTTGAGCGAGATCCTTGGTTGTAACTGTACAGCTCTCTCACACATTACACTTTCACTAGACTTGTTCTGATACTACGCATGCCGAAGTCCGCTGCGCTTTGTACAGACAGACCGAGGCTGACTCAGCCGAGCTCACTACCCGTTTCCCGTACCTTATATGTGTGAAACGGCTGAATCTTTACAACCCCGATGATCCCTGTACAACACATATAATTTAGTAGATGTTATATTAAATATGTGTGCACATGTGTACAATTGTACATTTGATTATTTTGATTGTAATCGACTATGTACTACATAATCCAAATCCCACAGCATTCGATAGCCAACCACAACAGGAGATATCAGGACAGTTTATCGAGACGTAATTGCTAACAAGTACAACAGTTGAATAAGTACGGCTGTCTTCCGTCTGAAAAACATGCATTACCAGTAAAGGGCGCAGTAGGATCATCCACGTACGGTGATGATCGTATTGCGCTGTGGACGATGCAATGGCAATGACTTTTGCATAAAGGTTGTAGTGGTCACTTCAGGGAACCGTCGCAAAGATAAAATGGCTCTTCACATATTTTGTGCTTCAACACAACAACAATGGAGTAACACAGAATATTTTTATAGCTACATAAATATACATATACATATATATGTATATGCATACATACATAGACGCCTTCCGAGGCTGTTTGAGGAGTGCTGCGAAAAAGAACGAGGAATTAACATAGCCCTTCTTGACGCAACATCCTTTATTTGTATTATTTAATTTTATAGCTACTTTAAATTATTATTTTGTTATTACTTTTAGCACCTAAATATATATGTATATATATATATATATATAGTTTCTCTTTTACTCTGGCATCAACCTTAAGACTTATAGCGACTGGAGAGTCATGTAATGGAACCCCTAGTAATAATAGTAATGATAATAATAATTATAATAATATATTTATATAGTAGTATAGCTACATTAGTACTTTTACGAGTCTATATTGTCCTGCCTGAACATGTCCCCCGCCGTGGATATTCCATATATTACTTCGACGGCACGCGAGAGGCTCTTCATATAATTTTTGTGTACTAATCACTTGATTCAAGACTTTTACTCTATTCAGTGCTAATGACTTTTCATCTTCGCAACTTCGATGTGCGACAGGCCACAGCAGCAACCAGAGCAGCTCCTCGACCACTCCCGTCTTCGGACAACATCAGATCGAACTGTAAAATAGGAGACGATTATGTTAATAATTTTAATAATAGTAATGATAAAATAAAATTTTATTAACGACTCATTGGACCAGTCCACGAAAAAAAACTAGGGTATCATCTTACACGTCATATTACCATTTTGCAATCCCCACTTACTTTGATACCAGGATTGACTAGATAGTTAATCGTCTCCGTCATCAAGTTATGGAAATGAGGGTGAAAACGATACACGGAACCATCAACAGCCACCACTACGTTTTTCTCGCCCATCTGAAAGCATTTGGAAAATAGTGAGTGGAAGACTACAACATATGACTCTATTTGAACGAGAACCCACAACGTCAGCATTTCAGCCCACTTACTTTGTTCAAAAGGCAGGCTACACCGGCCGCCGCCAGTTGAGCAGCTCGTTTAGAAACCGCCTCACATACGTAACGCACATCCTTGCAGTCTTGATCAGTGATATTACCTATTCCTAATTCTTCTAAAACTTGTCGGCAGTTGTGGTACTCCCCAGTTTTGTCACTATGTTTCAAAATCAGCATCTTAAATTATTCACCCGCGGCAAAGACTTTACTTTAAAAAAAAATAAATCAGATGGGAATTAATTACCTTTCAATTTCAGATATATATTTCGTGAAGAAGTTGCCCTTCTTAAATAGGCTGTCGGACCCTTGGCCATTGAAAAGGTGTCCTTCCTTCACCAGTCTTTCCAGGACTAACCTTGCTATCTCTCCCATGTACATCCCTGAAATCATCTTTTCGTACCTGAAAGTTCAAGGTTCGTTAGTCTCAATATGCACGGCAATGTGAAAAAAGGGTCCAATTTCAAAAGCAAATACACAATATATGTTGTATATACTTGAAAAAATCTATACAAGTACATACTTATAGCTCTCTAACTATATCACGGATTTTGAACACTCACAGTTGTTTTCCTCTATTGATGGACGACTCGTCAACTTCCCGATCGTAATCTGTGAGGACGAAATCCAATACGCCATTGTCACCGAACGCACCCCATTCCGTGTTGATAATCACCATATAAAGAATAGAGTCAAAATAAACGTTAGTCGCCACACCCCCGACTTCTCATCAATTTTTACTCCTTGCCACTTAAGCTCACATCTTCTTCTTCTTCAACATCAATCATCTCATTCGAAAATAAAAATCAACTTACTTTTTTCGGCTCGTTGTAATCTAGATCCCACAAACCAACGTTCTCCAGTCGCTCCACATAGCAAGCATTCGTTCCAGTTCCTTTAAAACCCATACATAAAATCACATTATTCATATTTCCTCGCACCTCTCCGCTCCCACTGGGAAGAGACATGTATGTACATACAACAAAGCTTGTGGACAGTGCAAGGGGCAAGGGGTCAAAGGGTACGTACATGAAGTAGCATTGTTTTTTTGTAGTTGTTTACATATAAGGTCCATACTATGCAGCGAAAAAATAGGAAAACCGCACTACGAGCATGTTCATAGTTAGTTGCAAAGTTGCATTACAAAGCCCAACCCATTCCATTTCAAGCAAAAAAAATGCACTGCTTTAAAACCGCATTTCCATCTACAATAAATACGTGAGCAAAATCCTTCCTCAGTTCCCAATTTAACACCAATGAATTCAAACAACGTTGCGACAGCTTTCCCGCTTGAAATCTTGTGTCAAATAAAATATACAGATTATAACACGGTTCAGTTGAACCTGCGAAACCATACAAAAAAGTTGTTTCTCTCTCAACACAACACAGATCTCTGGCCAGCATCTACCGAAACATTTTAAGACTATAGTTTCCCGCATCATTACACTACAAGCACATAAGCATAGATTTCGAAAACTAGGGGCATCGTCATTCTAAAAGGCACAGAGCGTACGCAGCGAAATTATCTGTGTAATCATCAACCACTTGGTCCTGGCATGTAGCACGCGAGTGGTAATAATAATATGATGCAGCGAAAGCACATTGATGAGCGAGCAACTTAATTGGAAGCTGATACACCATCTCAATCACAGTATTTCATAAATTCATACATGAATGAACAACATCGTAATAGCACCAAATTTCTATAGTGTCAATTGACCGTTGACTGCTCCAACACGCTCCTCCACGACACAACGTGTGGTACACAGCCACACGCCCAATTATAACAACGAATACAGCAGCTTAAATATCATACAGTGACTGCAATTTCACTACGCTACAAACTGAAAATATTGGGATTACTTTGCCTACACATTGTAATGCTACACTACTAATATTAGTACAAACTATTGAGCTAGGCGTACACGGAGTGATTTTCAATTCATACAATTTCTATCCCATGAATTATCTGCCTCATAAAATGTTTCTTTCATGCCAATAAGCACGCACACAATGAAATTTTTACAAAAAAATAGTATCAAGTAAGCAAGCATACAGAACCAAATGAGACAATTCCTCAAATAGCTTATCGTCATGCTCTGTGCTCACCGTATGCGGGATCCTATCAACCAATCATGATGATGAAACATCATAATTCATGAAAGAAATTGCAAACGCCGGCCCCTTTTCGATAAAGTGGAATTTCACGGGTATGAGAGGGGAAATTTCAAGCATATTTCATGGTGACGCACACGGTGAAATACGGATTTCACGAATTTTGTTGCATTTTATGAAAGGAAAATTGCTCTGTGTACGCCTATTATCTTCAACGTTCGAATGCAGCACTGCCGCATGACAGGAGTTCACCAATGACGCTCTAACGAGCGTGTAGGTGGTGCGCAAAGGCGGCTTGAAAGACAAGAAGAAGCTCGTAACATCGCCGATTCGCCAACAGTAAAACATCACCACCATTCTACCGACAATAAAATGGGTTTCGGGACTCCAAAACTATGACAATACAAAAATAATAACAACAATTACAACAAAGTTCACGAAACATTGCCAGCCTGACGGCGCCTTTCCGTCCCTCACTTCCGTCCCAGTACGGCGGAATAGGATACAATTATTTCACTACATCAAAACATGTCATCAGAAAACTTTTATAATGGCGCGGCCCTCATGACCAAGTTCAAAAAGGCTAATGTAGAGTTCACTGGACTTCACAGGACTCCTGCACAGACTAAAAAAGGTCCCAGCAGAAGGAAAAATATAAAATACTGTTAAACTTCCACAAGGACTGCCTGCTACTGCAAGTCGAACTTAAAGTCAGCGTACGTAGAATTGAAGCAATTCTAAAAGCTAAGTTCGTTCACTAAATCTGTCTTTCGCTAACTTTCACACAGAAAATGACTAAAGTTGATCTAAAAATCTTAAAACGAAAGTCTAACGTTTTAGTTCTCATGGTTGCGGGTTTTGCCACGATCGGGAGATAGCTTAGGAAAATACTGCACACCCTGTACCTCCCTCTCACTAAACGTTTTAGTGGTAGTAGTGATGATTGCTGAACTAAACGGATTTTTGCGCAACAGTGCTCTCTAAAAAAATAACATGTGATAAGCCTCAAAAGGGATTGCGGCGGGGCTGAAGATAACAGCACTGTAGTAGCCATATAAGAATTACTACGAAGCTAAATGGGTGCGTTGCGAGTACAACTACTAAAAAAAACTACTAAAAAGTATATAGTGACGAACAACAATAATAATAATATACATACACAGTACAGTACAGTTCCGTTCAAGTCCAACACCTCTAAAAGTAACTTACGAGGCTTGAAGAAAATGTAAACAATATCATACTTGAGATAGAAATGAAATGACACAAGAGCACTCATCTACAAGACAAACGAAGGAGGTGGACGAATATATAGAGCTAATAATAATAATGTGCTGACTACGACAAGGAATGAGAAAGAAAAAAACTGAGAATAATTCAGTAGACATGAAACAGTTTCAACTACACTTTTTTTTTGCTACGCAATCACATACACGTCTCCATGTTTTTACGTACCGACAATGAGCCCAATACGACAGTTCGGATTGAGCCATGAGCATGACATTAACGTCCCGGTTGTATCGTTAAGTATTGCACACACGTCGATTTCCACATCCTAAAATTTACAAAAGTAACAACATCTCCTCAAACTCTGCATCTTCTCTCAATATACATCCCGTGGTCCACCCCTTTTCCCCATACTCTCAGTCAGAGCAATGCACAACCTCGCATAAAGTATGCCACAACAACTGCCTGCTAATCACGCGGCCTGGTGCTGCTACCAGACATTCCTGAGGTTCCGATTCCGAGATTTTCCATGATCTTCAAAGATGTACCAAGTTTGTCTTCTCGCAAGTCCTCGTAGAATTTTTCATAATTTCCCGCTGCTCCTGCCCCAACACGCTCTTCATCGATATTCCGCCCAGTGTCGTATCGTATGTTATCGTTACAACGCGTTAGAAAACGTAATTACAACTGATACAGGTGTGCCCAGACAAATTAACGGTGTGTATAATTTTCTTCCGGAACAAATAAATGATGCTAACGCACACAAACTCTCTCTCATCCTTTCCCACTCCCTCCCAGCTCTCAGTTTGCAAAATATTTGAAATTTCCCTCGCTTCCGCATCACTGCTCCCTCCTTCCATACACATTTAATCAGTGAGCATATTTACACGTGCTCTTCAGCCCGGAAAGCTCATCATGAACATGCGGTTGAGCCCATGGTATAATCTCATCATTTTAATTTTAAAAGCCCGTAAAATAACACAGTCCATGTCAGGTACATAGAGTCCAAAATT
>WJFA01004856.1:0-10077 GCA_009870155.1 Pseudobourletiella spinata
ACACGACGCTCTGACCGAAACGTGAACTCAAACTCGGCTACCCCACACTTATGTATAATTATAATGACGACCGCAATTGTCAGCGCATTTCAGTCTGCACATCTCCGAGCCGTTCTGTTCAAGGACTTTTCGCAGTTCTTTATCTCAGAATCACATTCATATGTATGTATACGAGGGGTATAAAACTCCCAAGCGCAGCGGGAACATTATGAACAGAGGCGACGGAGGGGGCTTGGAAATTTCGATATCATCAAGCACAATAGCCATCACATGCTCTATTCATACGAAATACCCGTGGGCAGAAAACATGAGGATTCCCCATATGCTGGCCAATAAATACAGGCCTATGGATCCTACCTAATCAACTGCAGGCCGGCAGAGTTGAAAAGTATATTGGGATTTACGCGCAAGGGCTGGATTCCATGTGATTCTTTGAACCCACCGCACCGCATATGTATAGGCAACGGCATGGCTGAGCATCAAGATAATATGTGTGACCTTGCGCGGGTCAGAGCCGAAAAATTCCACCACCTGTGGTTCATCACAGACACAGTGTCATGCCTATGCATGCAACATGGTAATTGTTCATGTAAATATAGGGAACGCATCTTCTTCACAAGTTTCCTCCGAGCTTTGACCTACTAAGGTCAGTGTCAATACTGAATCGTGAGACCTATTGGGACGATGATGGCAGGGGATATTGACGTGTGGTACCTACAGCGTAAAAGCACGTGTGGACCAATTGTGTTTGAATTTCAAGTTATCAAATCCCCTTGCACAATACTTCCTCGTTCATTCCTTGAACTGATTGAATTGTGACGGCGTCATCATCGTGGTTGGGCTGAAGAAATGAACGACATGGGATTGCAACCACTTCCGCCATGTCAGCCACCGATTTAGCTCGGGCGAGCTAATTAGGTTGTTGAAAAATACAGAGGAGGGAAGGGGGGGGAATGAAATGTGTCTGTATGTAACCATGTCGTCGGTGCGGTTCGTAGTTATGTTTCACGACGGCGGTGAAATTATCTCTAGGAAATCTAAATCCCAGGATCAGCACAGAGTACGTACGACGTATGCTTATTTGAAAGTTGCAAGGAGGTAAAGGAACGGAAAATGAATGGGAAATTGGGGGACTTACTTGGATTTTGAGTGCACGAGTGGGAGCCAAGAGAAACATAAATAATAATCCTGCACTATAAACTATTGACAGGGCAATGCGCCTCGGGGATGATGATGATGAGGGGGCTTTGGCATTTTTGTGGCAGACATATTCGATCTCTTTGGCAGCAGGTATGTAATGCAGCGGTGTTGGTGATGAAAGCCCTGCACGAGTTGATCACCAGGCGCTCTCCATAAGGATGAACCGAGTGAGGGACTTACTTGTGGATTGACTAACTGACTGAGAGCTGGGTCCTACCGCGGTGGATTACTTATTACATAACAAACCTTTTTTCTTCCCTTCAAAACCACACTTACACATACACGCACACACACTCACACTCATACACACTTTGGTAAGCACAATCTCAATTTTGAGTCTGCCAAATAAGTCCCGAGCCGGACAGAGATGGATTTGAAATCTGTCCGTAGCAGCATTCCCTTCCCTTATATGACTATCTGGAATGACATTTGAATTAATCACCAATACTTTCCCAAGTGTCAACAACAATAGAAGAAGAAGAAGCAAAACGTCAATAATGAGATACGGAGTTTAACTGGAGCATCTCCCTTACCTCGTGTGCAAGTTCCCCACAAAATCATCCATAGTGATTCTGTCCAGGAGGACAAAGTCTCCGACGCCAACACCATCATGAAGTGCCATGATGCTGATGATGATGATCTGACCGTGTGACTTATACTCTTTGGAATTATTTTTTATTCCTCACACTTCCCCCGACACTTTTTTTTGTCACAATCCTTGTCCTCAGAGCCAGAGCCTCCCACAATTCCGCTGTAATATTTATAGATTTCGGATCCCGACGGGATAGAGTAATGCTCGTTGCCGTTGCCAGTAGCACAACACTCCACTGCAGCACATACGCATGTGGTTGGAGGCGGATTGAGTGTGGGTTGGAGAGTCATGAAAATCCGAGGACACTGCTTCGGCTTTTCCACCCGTCAGTCCGCAGAGTAGTGAACAAAGTTGATGATAAGCCTAATCAGGAACTAGGTTGACATTGAAATGGAGAGGAGCACGAGCACAGCATCCCTCCTGAGCTTTAGAGAATCCCCCTGCAGAAAAAAATAGACGATTATTATTCAGGAACACGGGAGGGAACGGATGAAACAAAATATAATATTCGCACTACCCCCACGACCGTTTATGTACACACATGCACATGTTTTACTCAACCCCACACATACACACACACAAACTCAAGCAAGATCCCCCTGGTCGCGGGACAATAATAATAATACTTGTCTGGGCCCACTGTCCCTCCCTAAGTCAGTGAGTCAGTCAGTCAGCGAGTGAGTCAGTTTGTACGGCTGCAATTAAACCCAATCCGTCTCATTAGTACAGGCTCACATACTAATGCCTTTAACCTTATTTTTCAAAATTGAGATTTACAGAAATGACAGTGACACTATATAGACTCATCCGACGGACCTTACCGGTACATTAGTCCACTTTGCAACAACTGGCCAGTGAGGAGGAAATGTTTGGAGTAGAAAAAAAGTTTGAAAACTTTGAGTCACCAACACACATGGACGGGGACGTAAATACAGGCACAAAAACCCACAGCAGGGCAGGTCGTGGTCACCAATGCTCTCAACCCCAACGGACACATGCGAGCGGGAGGGCGGCAATGGAAATCGAGAGGGAACAACAGACAGCCGACGACAGACAGTGTTCCTGTGCCTTCCACTCAAAAGACGTACCCTATATATGTGATCCCCTTGTTGCTATTGTAACCGCTACTTATTCTCGCGCTCTCACACATCCACACTTATTTTCTTCCCCGAGCAGAAGGGCCCACGACGACGGCTCAAGTTAAACTGACTCGTTTCCTCGAGCAAAAATTCATGATGATGAGCCGTCGGTCCGCGTGTGTGTGGAATAGTATATAGAAGATCATGCATATGTCTACCACCACCACCGTGGTAGTCGGCCTGTAGCTGCTGTTGTTACTGCTAAGCTGATGTGGTCCCTCCATGTGGATACACGCACACACCTCCGAAGCGTCCGCTCTAGCCAGTATATGTATTTCAGCGGTATCATAATGCTCCCCAGTGCTGATGATGACGGTTATGTTTTACGTGTATACACACATCTCGCTGTGAGAGTGGTAATAGTAAAAGCTCAACCACCAGCGCGCATGGAGTGCATGTACCCTGACAAAAATTATTATATCCCTTTTGTTGTGTGTATTTAACTTTACACTGCTGTGTGTGTATGCAGGCACACACAGTACATTCCGTCTGCTCAGACCGCACATAATAATAATAATAATATCAACCAAACACATTATGAACTAATAGGTAGGTACATTGGAAAAGGTAAGGTTACAATATTATGCTCGTTGACTGTAACCTTTGGCCGTCCTGCTGGTAAAATATACGTATGGATGTACGGAATAGTCAAATGAACGTTCCCGAGTTTAAAAGGAGATGAGGAGGAGGAGTAGGACGCAGGTTGGACATATAAATATTATGCGGACATACATTCCCCACCCTCATCCTCCTTGGCTATAGGTGCAATATTGCCAATCTCTGTTATTATTGTAATTTTTTCACGGTTAATATATTCACATTTGAATACAATGCGCTGACTGAGAGTGTGTTACTGTGTGCGGCTGAACCTTGAATGTTCTCTATTTGTCCTCTTTAGTATTCTTATGAGGATGACGGTATAGAAAATTAAAGAAAAACAAGTATATGGCGGTCACGGGGTGTACATAATGGCTTTTCATAAGGAAAAGGTTAAGCCACCCCCACCGCGCATATGTTAACGTATAGGTATATGTATAGGAATACAATTGCTTCATTGTTATTATTGGGGATTTGAGACGACATGAGGTTGCGAGCTCATTGCGCACATAGCAAAAGTAAGTAGTGACGATGATGATGATGATGATGATGACGACGATAGCTTTTAAAGTTTAAGCTTCTAAACCGGCTTTTCACATATTAGATTCTGTACTATACCTGAAGGCTCTTAACAAAATCTTCCCATATCCCTTTTGCTTGAGGGCTAGAAGAGTATGTGGCTGTCTCGTTGAATAACGTGTGCGATTTTTTCAACCATAAGCTCCCTGTACATTTGTCGCTTCAGATGAAAGTAAATTGTTGAGCCGTCAAGTCGAGAAGGCGCAGTTTGATCATATGAGTTGGTTTCTAGCGAAGTAACTCTTGCAGACCGTTGAAGTTGAGTTGAGAAATGCAATTCATTAGGAGTATAGAGCAATTTGCACCACGTGTGTTTTTCCTGCAGATCGACGAAGAAAAAGGGAAGACAGTGAGAGAGAGAGGGAGAGAGAAAGAGATGATAATAATAGTGATCGTTGTAGTAATAAGAATGTTAGCTTCTTCATGCCTCCCTGAGTTTTGTTTACTGCAGTTTTCTGTTGTAGCTTGTAGCGCGTGTGAGCATTCAAGAGGAGGGGAAGAGGCGAGTATAGTTGTGACGGGAAATTATGAGCTAGTGTGTGAGCGTGTAATATTTCGGAACCATTCAAGTTAATTCCATTAGCGGACTCTGAACTTTTAATGCACTAATCAGAGGCAGTAGTAGTAAGCCTCGTAGGAACTTGAGACGGGATGCTATTACGACTGAAAGTTCATGACGTTCAGTGCATGGGGCTCGATGGCGGGTTTCCACACGCTGGAGTTCGTACACATGCACGCAGGTTTCGCTTGCATGGGAGCGTCCCATGATTTCCCAGTTTTTATGATGACTCTTCGACGTGGGAGTTGTCGTTCAAGCTAAACTGCTCACAGCGCGGAATGTTATTTTGAAATTTACGGCTGTTTTTACGCTGGAATTTTGTTGGAGTGTGGAAAGTTTTCCTTGCTGCTTTGTCTTTGAGGCTGTGGAATAGACGAGCTGGCGAGCCAGCAGTGCTGGCGGAGGTGAGGGGAAACTGGTTTCCTTTTCATCCAAAATTAGTCTGGGCGTCTGAAATGTTTGTGTATGAAGGTGCTATGCCTAATGTGTGCGTGTGTGTACTTGGAGGGGAAGATTGTATAGCGTGTTGTTGTGATGTGATTCATGCATGTTGTGCATGTGTGTGTGTGTGTGAGGATAATAGTCATTCTCACAGCGTGGCCCAGGAGGAATGTTGGCAATTATTATTATTTCCATGTTTATATCTGACATCATCCTCATCCTCCTCAATGAATGAAACTTTTAGAGGAGGGGAGAGAGGAGAGTGGGCTCTCTGCACCAACCATACGAATGACGTCAGAGAAAGAAGTAGTGATTCCTACACACAGTGCAGTGGTGGTGGTGGTGGTAGTGGTGGTGGAAGAGCGACTGTAAATTTTACTGTCACACTGTCACTCTATGCAATAAAAATAGTGAATTCAAAGGAATTCCACAGTGGTTTCAATGCCGTCGCCACAATGGTATAACGGCCTGGCTTTCAATGGCTTAACCCAATGATGCATAAAACTCATGAAAGAATTCCGCCAGTTCCTGAGCCGTTGGGCGGGCCTTTGGATTAAAGTCCAGGGCACTGCTCACCATGGGGTGGACGGAGGGTGGGAGTTGGGAAGACAATTTCCGTTTGATCTTCGACTCATTCCTCATGACTTTGTCATGGAGGAACTCCATGTCATTCTCGGCCAAGTCCGAGAGGGTGTAGATCTCATAGATGACAACACCGAGGGCCCAGACGTCGACGGGGAACTTGGGCCGGCGGTACCTCCCACGGTCGTCCGCCACGAGGGATTCGGGAGGCAAGTAGTACACCGTGCCGGTGAGGGAGTTGGTATACTGCGTCGCAAAATCCATGAGGTTCGTCGTGCCGAGGTAACGAGTGATCCCAAAGTCCATAATGTATAATTTTCCCGTCCTTCGCTCCACCTGGAAGGGGGAAATAGTGAGTTGGATGAAAAAAAATATATGATGTTGACTTTCCCACATATAAGGCGATTTCACAGTGGATAAAACTGCAAACTTCTCACATGACTACTCGGTCTCACAACCATCATGGGACCTACCATCATGTTCATGGGTTTGATGTCGCAGTGGACGTATCCCTTGTTGTGAACGTAGGCAACGGCGTTGCACATGTCCAGGCAGAGTTTTGCCTCCTGCTTTGCTGTAAGCTCCTGCACGGGAGTGACGTGTCAAAGTAAAATATTGGGGATTAGGTCATTATTATCATGTAATGTGTTCTAATATCACCCTCCCTTGCTTACCACATCCTCATCACTGTCTGGGAAGAGGAAATCCTCCAAGGTAACCCCATCCACGTATTCCAGAACGATCCATAGGTCAGTGCGATAACTCACTCCGAATATGGAGACGATGTTGGGGTGTTGGGCCAATTCACTGGGGAAAAAGTGATGAGCTTCATTGATTAATGGGATCAGATGGATACGATATATACACGGTGTAAAAAATTGGAAATCAACTCACAATTGCGTCTCGGCTTCCTTCATAATGGCCGCCACGGAGATGGTCATTGTGGCCTGTACTTTGACCTTCTTCACGGCCACCTCTCGCTTCTCACCGTCCTTCATCATCCACTCTGCCCTGAAGACGGCACCGAAGGAGCCTTCCCCAAGTTTTCTATAGCATCTTAGATCCTCTCGCTTGATCTGTTCCAAAATCCTCTCCTCCTTCGGTGTAAAAGTTGCGAGGGCCTCCTGAATAGATTTCATGGACAAGTTCCGCACTGTCTGAAAGAGTGCGGCGGAGTTCAAGTCTGGAGTTGCCTTTCCTTGTCCGGTTACCGCCACGGGATTGAAGTAAAAAGTTTTTTTCGATTCGGGAAACTCAACTTGAACGAGGACCCCGCTCCCCGCTCCCACGGATGGGCGGATGTGAGTGAGCGTTCCAACTTGGTCTACGCAGGTGGTGAGAGCATTGACCCAACCGCCGTATTCGGGGGTTTGGACAGTTGCCAGTTTATTGGTATCCCCCATTATCTTTACTTTATCTCCGAGCTGCAAAAGTCCACCCCGACCATCCGGCACGGTGTTCACCAGAGTGAGACATTTGAGATTGACAAGGTACTCCCGATCGTTGTAAAGGACTTGGACGATCCGACGCGGTGAAAAGGCCTTGATGACTGCTCGCTGGAAGGTGACATGCTTCATGGGCAGGAAGGCGTACTCTCCGTCATAAGGTAGGCCATACTTGAGTTGAAGCTTTGAGAACTGATCTCGCGGTAAGTTTAGAATAGCTGAGGCACCCTTCCGCATCACTGCAGAACTTTCGAGGTCATGAGTCTCTACTTTATCTACAAGATTTAAAAATTCTTGTTCTCGTTTAGCGGGAGGAGGAGGAGATGGGACAGAAATTCTACTTAGCCGTGGCTTACCGGGTGAGCTGTGCAGGAGAGCCTGAGGCTTGTAGTAGTATCGCGGGCTCCAACCAAATTGAACAAGGACGTCCTCATTGAAGATGCGAACGATCTTCCCCGTCCTCCCACAAGTTTCTTCCATCCCGTGGAGCCAGCCGGCCTCTCCTAGGAGTGATTTCAGGTCATCGGCTGACTGGATAACTCGTACGTAGGTTCCTACTCTGCCGAAAGTGTGATCCGCAAGAACCATACTGGGCCCTTCCCTTTGGAAACGCACGCCTATACCTCTGATGTGCGTCACAAAGTTCTTGTCCACCATCTCAATGTAAAGGCGGTCATCGGGGAGGACTTCTTGAACGACTGCTGCGCTGTCCGCGACCTTGGCCCGGGTATCGGCTGATGCAGTTGAGCGGAGAGCTCTGCTGACAATGCTACAGCCCAGGGTTTGGACAACGTCTCCAGGTTTCAACCGTCGACCCTGGGCGTCTAAAGCGGTGAAGGTGGATGCTGTAGGGAGGTAGTCGGCCAGGGATAATGCCGCTCTCTCATCAGCCACTTCGATAGCCAAGGAAGGCAGGCGTGAATAAGCTACAGAGGGATACAAATAAAATAAATAGTATTTGCATGACGAACAAAAAATTTTGACGACTGTGCTGGTTTTGTTACAGGGTTTGGGATGGAGGAAATCCAACCTATCCACCGTGCGTCTGCTGCTCAAAGCGCAAACTTCTTGCTCAAGTGTGACCGGCCAATTGGATCGGATATCATGGACCAACTCATCTCGGTTGTGAACAAGAGCAATTTTGATGGCGCGGAGGAGATCCACCGGAGTGTAGTGAACAAGAAGGGGCTTGACCGTGAGGAGTTCTGCACAGGCTATGAATCCACGCTGGAGAGCAATGGAGAGTGGGGTGAGATGACTACTATTACGGACCGCTATGCTCGGGGGTGTTTGTGCTGCTAGGAAAATCCTCAGCAAGGATAGGGCACTTGGATCAATTTCCGCACCGCAAAGGGCGTACATTAATGGGGTATCTCCCGCCACAGTTTTGGAGCTTAGATTGATTTGGGGAGTGGAACAGAAGTGCTGGAGAGTTCTGATGGCCCTGTAGTATGCTGCCATATGAACAGCTGTGACTCCGTGATCATTGAGAGGGGTGTCCGCCTCCAACCCCTCTTGCCTCAGTAATCGGATCAAATTTTCGATGGCATCTGATTTGAGGGCAGATGCTAGGGATGCAAGCTTTAGTTTCGGTTCAAGGGATTGCATGATCAAAGTTGTGCTTCTTTCCACATCTTCGGCGACGATTTCCTTCAAGTTTCTCCTGATTGCATCCTCCCTCATGGTGGCCAGGAGATCTACGAAATGAATGAAGTCTTTTGATTTAATTCTGTCTTTGGTCCAATGGAAATCTTGCCGTTCTCTTACCCTGCAATTCGTTGAGCGGAATTCTCGTTGTGGTCTCGTTCATGGTGATCTAATTCGGTCTGTGTCAACGGACCGACAGAATGTTAGTGACACTAGGAATATTTCACTGCTAAATGTTATTCAGATGGAGCTTACTGAAAATATTTCGAATCATTGGAAGAGCTAGTGTTTGAAATACTAGAAAAAATCTTGACGTTCTGCCCGCCCATGGCGCGCCAATTCAAAAGGTAGTATGCTGAGAGGAAATTTCGGTAGAAGTACCGCTGATTCTTGTTTTAACTACGTGAAGCTCGGAGAACTTCGTCACGAACTGTTCGGAATCCACTAGCCTCAAGAACGCCCATCATAATCCCAAAATTCACTGACATAATCTTATCAGTCGTACCTGGTCTATTATGTGAACTTGTGAGGACGGATGTGGAAAAGATCAGCGGGAGTTTTCAGCTAGAAGGCCTCATTTGGTTCTACCTGTGTAGTGTCTGGTACGGACAGTCGTCCATCCGAATGTGCCATAGCTGTCAGCCGTAAATTATTGACAATGCTATTTATTCCCATATCCGAGCCTCATCAGTATCAGCTTTCGTTTCTTATCTTTACGGCCTTACCTTGATTACAATTGGCTAGTATGCTACATGTAAAACAGTTATGATCAGCTTATAGTGTACTATTTATTCCCCTTGTTTCAATTGAATTAGGTGGTACACGATGAACTCCCCCTTTTTACACACTTTCTCGGTTCGGAGTAGGGGATAATCACTTCGTCCAAAGAGCCAAAGACCAGTGAAGAATTCGCAGAGCTAAACCTGCAATTAATTAGTTCGGAAAACCATTTATAATTGGATGCGATGGTTGCTTAAAATGATTAAGCACAGAGTGCATACCTCATAGTATTTATCTCGAGATGAATGTGGGGAAGGTGGGAATCGTTATCACGCAGCCTTGAGATCAAGATTTATCATGAATCAACTCCCATCGTTTCTAATGTAACTGGACAGGGATTTTTGGTCCCAGCCATGTTTTGTCCTCCCGAATAGTGCTCTCAGTCCAAAATTTTGTTTTACACACCTTAAGAATGGATTCAAAATTCCGCTATGCTGAGGCCATATACAGGACCAAGATGGATCCGCTGTGCCATGGAGTTGTCCAGCTCCCACACGCCACCCTAGCAAGCTACCA
>WJFA01004857.1:0-10075 GCA_009870155.1 Pseudobourletiella spinata
ACGTAGACGTGGGCGCCGAGGAGAGGGGGCGGAGCCTAACGTAGGATTTCTACGCTACGGCAGATTTCTACGCTACGTCGTGTTCCCCGCAAAGTCGCTAATATTGTGCAGGAGGAAATTGCTGACGACTACCAGCGGGATATTCTTGTATCGGTGGATGGTACATTGTGGAAAAGAGCCATTCCTCAGGTTCCAATAAATGGTTGGCGGGTACAGCAAGCGAATTTTCAAGATGGGCCTAAAGGGGAAGCAAAAGTACCAGGCAACAACAATATTACCACAGCTGATATCTTCAATTTGTTTTTCACTGAAGATATCCAGCAAGAAATTTGTAGTTGGACAAACCAACAAGGTAACATAATGGTTGCAAAGTACAATGACCAGCATCTACCAGATAGGCAACAACTGTGGATTGACTTGACTCCAATGGAACTAAAATCTTTTATTGGATTGATCATCCTATTGGGGGTTGAAAAAGGCAGAAGAAAACCGGTGCATGAAATGTGGTCGTTGAATCCTTGCGTAAGCGCAATAAATTTCCAATAGTTTTGATTTATATATTTTATTCTGTGTTTATACATACTTTTTAGATACGCGTGGCTCCGTTTACCGCAACTATGGCAAGAACGAGGTTCTACAATATAATGAGCGCTCTGCGGTTTGATGATTCGGAAGAAAGACGCCGGCTAGCTCGAAGTGGAGTCGCCAGAAGAGATAAGTTTGAGCCTATCCGTGTTGTATTCGAAGGAATTGTTGCCCGTTTCGAAGCGCTTTATGAGCCAGCAGCCAAACTTTGTATCGATGAGCAACTTGTGCGTTTCCGAGGAAGATGCCCTTTCCGCATTTATATGCCGGACAAGAGCGGAAAATATGGACTCCGTATCTGGCATTGGTTGACAATGCCTCAGAGTATATACTAAGATTGAAAGTTTACCAAGGGAGGGAGGTAAAAATTTCGGACATTCAAATTTTTCCAGTGCAACTTTCGTTTTCGATAGCTTACTTTTCACTTTCATCGAATGCATTGTCATATTGTTTTCATTTTATTCTGACATTTAGGGAAGAGAGATCACCGATTCTGACGTTCAAAGATCCAGTGCAAACCAATTGGATCTCGGTGGAAAAGTTGTGTTAGATCTCATTCACGGCTTCGAAGATACAGGCAGAGGAATAATTGCTGACAACTGTTTTTCGTCATATCGCCTTGTTTCCGAATTATTGGATCGTAGGTTGACCTACTGTGGGACTTTACGAAAAAACCGACGTGAGGTTCCAGCGTGTATGCGAGCAGCTTCTCTTATTGGGGAAGAGAACGTCTTTATATTCAATGAGGAACGCCAAGTGACTCTACTACGTGTCATAGGCACAGAGGGAGCAAATTTGTTCTTTTGATTTCATCTGCTCATTACAATGATTCCGTACTGATTATTTCTACTACACGTCGCCACAAGCAGTTACTGGAAATGATAGATTACTACAAGTAATAAATTCGGGGTAGATTCCGCCGATTAAATGATTGCTAGCTATTCAGGTCAGTTTCCCACCCGCCGGTGGCCAATGAAGGTAACTGAAGTTGTGTCATGCAATAGTACCGGTGGAATATCATACCCTGTAATGCTAGATCTTATATTGTTCTAGATTTTTGTTCATCTATTGGACTCCATAGGTGTCAACTCTTTCGAAATTTGGACAAGGAACGACCCACAGTGGAAATCTGGGACTAAAGGCCGTCGCAGAATTTTTCTTCGTGAACTGGCCTATGAGCTCATCCTTCCTCAGATTAAGAGCTCGAGCTGTATCAAGTCCCAATCTTCAGGAATACGTCAGGAGCGCGATGAAAGCAATGGGTGTTCCGTTTGTAGAACAAGGTAAGTCGCAAACTTTTCGGGTATGAGGATAGTATCCTTTTTATTATAGTAGGCCATTTTTGTTATTCTGCATAGTTGTTACCATTCTGAATTATTATTTTTGTGTATGATTATTGTCCATTGCTATTATTTTAGAAGCCTCATCATCGCAGGTACACAGATTGCAACCTTCTACAGAACAAATTGAAGGAAACAGATGCCGGTTTGACAGCGCAGTGTCAAACAGCGGACCAACTTCCCATGTTCGCACTTCAGAGCGGCAATTTGTAAAGATCATCGAACCACGTTTTGTCCCGACTGTGTGAAAGCAATAGTAAGTAATCCTATATGATTCGTACGTTTGAAAAATTGATATTATAGTTGGAGCCAAAACGCGGGTGCCTGAAAGCAAGATGTTTCATTTACATCCGAATGCAAGAAAAAATTCACGTGACATCTGAATGTTGTCTTGGGTTCATTTCAACTAGATGCCATGCACTCTTTGCTTGAGGAAAATAAATTACGTGCAATTTTATAATAATTACATTTCAATGATTCTGGCCTTGCATCTTCTTTGCCCTATTGCAGCATTCTTGCTGTTCTTCTGTGATCATAAAAGAATTTGTGCATGTCCCCTCGAATGAGGCCGGGGGTTGGGTATTTTAGTCGGAAGCTTGCTGGAAAGTACTCCCAATTTTTTCCAATCAGTGTAAATCAGCAAAATATGCTATTTTCTATCAAATGATTGTAAGATTGGTTAAAAAATTTTTGGTAGCACGACAACAATGGTTGGTAAGGGAAGGGTTAAGGATTTTTCAGTTTTGACTTTGGAGTGGTTTTGAAAAATAACCTCTAATAATGCCTTCCACACAGTTTTTGTGCGGATATTATGCATGAAAATGGTCTACAAATACAGTATTTTTCACGTTCTGTAAATTTCTTTGCAACATGAGCTCACAATTTTCATCAAATATTTTATTCAAGCACTGTGAAACCAACGCTGTTGCTTTTGCCTACATGATATATAGGCAGGTACCACAGAAAGATGCCTAGTAAGTTAATTGCCGGGAAGGTGCAGGCGGGCATTCCGCAGTACCAACTGCGATTAGCACCGGAGATTATAGATTATCAGAGCGATACACACAGGCATATACGGCGGGCATTCCCGCCAGGCATGATCGACGGAACACATACATGAATGTACGCACACACGCACAGAGTCAAGAGCATGCTACAGATGCCTATAAACTATGCTCAGTAACACATTCATTTGTACTTCATGTCCGTTTTTTCTGAAGCTCAGAAAAATTTATTCAAAACTTCCTTCCTCTAATCTGCTGTGTGTCTGAGTTCATTGCGCGCGGTGTTAAATGAAGCAAGTAATTTTCCGAACGAATATTCTATTTTCCCTGACACATTTTTACAGCTCAACTCCTACGGATCTGTGCTAATCGCACATGACCTTCAACCAAGTAAAAATTGGGAAAACGGCGGTTCTATAATCACTGCAATAATTGTACAGCTGAGCTCTTAAAGATGTGGGTACCGCTTACCTTGTATATTCGTTGACACTGTACCTCTAGCCTGATATTGACAAATGACGTGAAATTCATTCCTTACCCCTTGCTGTGTGACGAGGATAAAGAGCACAAACACATGTTTTGCACCAAAGCATGTTGCGTTTATATTCAATTATATGATATACTCCTTCCCTGTAATAAAAATAGATTATGACATCAAAGTTGTTAATTTAACATCTGTATGTTTTGAATGTAATATAACAGCCGCTTGACAAGCTAATCAAAAACCACTAGGTTAGAAATCAATTGAAACCAATACATATTTACACACAATTACATTTTTAATAATATTTAATTAATAACAATTGCAAACTTTTAAATACACTAACATGCGCATCCATTTGCACTAACATACACGCACACACATTTAACTAAACATACATTTGCAATAATGCACATGCATTGCACAAATGTATGTGTAAAGATCTTATATGTGTAAAGATATAAAGAAGAGATGTAAGATGTAAACATTTACAAACACAGATGTTGACACCTGTAAATGCAACCTCACGTGCGCTTATTTACATGTACATTTATTGTTACATGTTAATGCACATATATACACACATGTACGTGGACTCACACAGAACTCTCATAGAATTTACTAGGAACTAACTGAGGACTAACTTCGGACTCAATAAAAACTTACTCTGAACTAACTTAGGACACTCAGAACTCACTAAGACCTTACTCATGACTACGGACCGGATTTCTATGAAAATGCATATTCCAAGCGCTTGCATACACATGCCCAAGACTTTGTGTAAGCTCGATCTAGGGTCTGGATGTGTCAAACCAGGTGAGAAAAATTTGAATATTTTGACATAATCCATCCAAAATGCATAATGCATATGCATTGGCATAACCCAACGAATGTGCATAAAACCCGTCATAATCCTAGATTTTCTGCACAAATTTACGAAATTTGATGTAGAAATTCAATGTTTAAGCTTCGAATAACTGACTTCCGGAAACCGACTTTGTGTGATAGGTGGGTTTCTAAATTTAGGCATTAGAAATAGTCACCTAACCCGAGTAGCCGGATTCCTCAGAGAGGAACGAACATTTCTATTGAATTGATTCGAAAATTAGCTTTTTAAGCCGTTGTTTTCCATATTGATTTAGAAT
Source organism: Pseudobourletiella spinata (assembly GCA_009870155.1). Lineage (NCBI taxonomy): Eukaryota > Metazoa > Arthropoda > Collembola > Symphypleona > Bourletiellidae > Pseudobourletiella > Pseudobourletiella spinata. Next base: position 4,556 of record WJFA01004857.1, read on the forward strand.
GGATGCATTCTGCAACAAAAATGCGAAAAACTGTTTTTAAGACCGCAGAAGTTAAGAAATCGTGAAAAATTGCATGCATGTTTCGGGTCATAACCTCTACAAAGTTGCATACCTTCCATCATAATCCCTTAAAATTTTGCATATGCAAACCGTCATAATCCCACTTTAAAACGGTCATAGAAGTCTCGTCCCTACTCAAAACTCACTCAGAACTAACTTTGGACTCACTTAAGACGCACTCAGAATTCACTTAAAAGTCACATATTACTTACTCAGAACTAACTCAGAACTCATTTTGGACTAACTAGGCACTCATTTAGGACAAGGGAATTCACGGAAAAAATTAACTTTGTACATACAATGTTGTCCTGAATAACTTCTAAACCATTCAACACAGAATAATGATTTTGTACTTATTCGAAAGAGTCGTTTTTAAAATTTATAGGACAGTAGCCTTGTCGAAATTGCCTAATAATTACGAAAGCTGTGACCCCTCCAAAATTGGGCAGAGTATTTTAACATTAGAGGGATAGGGCCAGCTATGGGAGCAAAATTTCGTGGTTTCATAAGAGTGGGTCAAAATTTAGGGTCGTCAAATGATAATTGGATCATTTCATGCTAAAAAATCAGTCAAAGATTCAAGATCTCGATTCACAGTTCGTGGCTAATAACAGCAAGATTCAAGAACTGGATTCGTAGTTAGCGGGTAATACTAGCTAAATTCAAGAACTCTACTCGTACTTTGCGCTTGATAGTAACAAGATTCAAGATCTTCATTCACAGTTTCCTGCTCATAATAACAATATTCAGGATCTCAGTTCACTATCAGATAGAAACACAATTTAAAAGTTCATTAGCTTCGAGAAAAGTGAACTCATTTGCAATGCCCTGCTTAGGACTCACTCAAAAACGACTCGAAACTAACTTAGAACTCACTACTCATGGTGTATGAGCAAGAATTTACTTGGGACTCACCCAGGACTTACACAGGACACATTTAGTTTTCATTTTAGTCTACGGCCAATTTTTACACATTTTGCGAGCATTTAATCATCTAGAACATGGCTGGGACTGGCGTGGAACTTTTCATAGGACTCACTTTACCTGAAGTCACCGTAAATGTACTTAAGATTCACCCAGAGCTCACCCAGGATTCGTCTTATGAAATAAACCCATGCTTTTGTGAGATCGCTTCAAACTCAGTCTTAGTGATACTTTTCAACTTCATTTATATCATCAGTGCTAGAATTGTACATCCAAGATTTTTTATAGAGATGCATACACCTTATAACTGAGGTCCCTGTACTTGTCATTCAGAAGCATTTCATAGCATTTCATCGAGAGCACCTCTCAGGATGGTTACGAGAAAATATCTTCAACTTGCTCATTAAATGACAGAATGTCAAGATTACTGTGGATTGTCTCGGAGTACTTGGAGCATATCTGCGTTTGAGAGAACGTATTGCTGAATTCTGAAACTATCTCATGTGCTTCCAATTTATCCTTTAGGCTGAGGGTGAACGAGCTGAGTCCTTCTTTTCGCCCTCATTTTTTGCCTCTTGCGCAAGTGATGGAGCTCTCGTCCGAGCTCGAGTCATGCGCTTTTTGTCCTTTTCAGATCAACTCCCAGCCTTAGGCCAATCCATCTCTTTCACTCGTCATTCATCTTCTTTGCCTTTTCAAATTTCTGTGGACCACTCGTCGTATCAGCTTTCAGCTTGGCAACTTCTAGGGTGCCTAAATATTTAAACACGCAGTAAGTAGGTATTATTTTTACATTGTCAAACCTAGAATACTATTTACTTGCTGTAGTAGTTAGAAATAGTTGTGTCGTAAAAAGCAACGATTTTTAAAAATGTGAATAGTAAGTGTGAACTGGGCCCAAGAACCCTTCGACTCGGCATTAATTTTCCCTGTCTCCAGATTCTGGGCATGGAACACCGTAGAGCGTCTTTGACTCTCCCAACTTCTGAGGTTGATATATGGAGCACACTGTTTCCACGTAGTGTTGACAGTTACGTAATGCCTATATTGCATTATTGAAGGCTTTATTACGGAGTGCCTAACCAACTGCATAGAATCCTGCCTTCTTGCACAATACTTCTGCAACACATAGCGCAAGCGTACTGATCATGCTGAAGGAGAATTTGGTGCCATTACTGTTTTAGAATGAGCCAGAATTTCAATGTCGTAAATATTTTCATCTCTGCAAAACCTACCTCTGGATGGAGAATGCGCTTGGATTTATGACTATTATTGTCTTATATATTTTCAACTATTATCGGTTAAAACCACGCCTCACGAGACTATCTAGGCTTGCTTTCCAATTTCATCAGGAGTTGACGCAGTAGTTTCAAATGTATAGTATCCGCATTTTATTGTATCTCCAATTGAAACTGTCACAATCTTCAGAAGTCGTATTCAATAATTTTTTCAATTGACACAATGTAATTTAATTGCATTCAATACAATTTGATACAATTAAGTTAAATACAATTTAATTTAAAAGTCGTTTTATCGTAAACAATATTTTTAGCAGCACGATGGAAGATGAATTCGTTTGTGTCAATAAAGTTTGTCCTCGGAAACGCGTTGACAAACATTGAAACCTGCTTTACTATATGTTGCGCTATCCAAGCACAATTCTTGTGCCTTGTTCTGAAAAGAATTTTAAATCACTCTCGGGTGGTAGCCGCTGCGGGCTCATCAGAATATTTTAAATGAACCTCCCGAACAATAAAAAAGAATTGGACTTTTGGGAAAGGACGTAACGTTTGGCCACCCCATAATTTGTCGCGGTGTCGTAATGCTCAAGGGCATCTAATCCAGGTAGCAGAGCTCATTCTGGAGTTCATTTTCCTTTTTGGTTGGTGAAGTAGGCAATAAACGCTGAATGTTCACTATCGAGGGGCAATTATTAGCAGCGTCACTTATCAACGTACCTTTTAGCTAGATTTTCATATTGCTCCACAAGTAATGGAAAAAAGTTGAACAGGGTACAACAACGTCTTTGTCAAAGTCAGTTTGTTCCGTCATGGCGTAATACTCTGCACGGTAATGCTAAATACGAGTTATTTAGATCAATATACCTTATTTTTCTGGAGTTATAAAAATCCAATGGGGTTGTGATCGTTGACTGCCAAACTTGGACAGACTTGCAAGCAGTCAGTCGAGTACTGAATTGAGACGCAAGTCAAAGGTAGATCCAATAGGTTCAACTCTGATCGAACTGATTGCTGTGAACCAGCGTAGAAAGTAGGCTTTTGTGCAAAGACAGCCGACTCAATTATTTTGATCTTTATTTAACACACTTTCGTTCAAGTTTAGCAGTTGATTTCTTGCGGAAGCTCTTGATAGACGTGCGATTAACTTTTTTTTCTGTCTTGTGACGTCTCAAGTGACTTCCAGTTTGATCTCTAATTATACGTCTAACGACCGTCACACCTGATTGCTCATTACTTGTTTTTAACGTAATAAAATCTGTACTTTGTTCTAACCCAGAGTTTTCTCCTGTGATGTCCTCATCTTCACTGACAACCTTAAGCATACTAATATTTTGAATTATTATCACAGTTGCACTTGTATCCTTTTTATTGACAATTATAGGTCTATCTAACTAATCTCTAGGTCTAACTAGGACTATCTAACTAATTCAATTCGCAACTCATTCAGCTGTGTACAGCACACTGGTAAATAGATAATGAAATTCAAATCAGGTCAACTTTTTAAAACATTACAATTTCGTCGCTGATGCGGTACTGAACTATTCCCGCTAGAGAGAACATTTTATCGACGTTACCTCTGTTTTTACAGCATCCCGCTTGGGATTCCGGAAGGATACGGTTTACTTCCACCCCAAATATTTAGTCGATTTAAAATTACTTCAGAGAATAGTTTAGCACAACTGCTGATTCGTGAAATTCTTCGATAGTTTGCCTCTATTTAGGACTATTTTGAAAGAATGTATTAGAAAATAAACCCACTTTCCGGACATGGCTTTGAGCCCTTTGTTGGAAATTCCGTCCGTTTTGGAGCTTTCCTGTTGTTTAGTTGCTTGATTGCTATTAGCGGTTCCTACTCGACCACTACAACAAATTCAGAGTTGCCAGATGTCCCAGAATATTCAAGAGTTAGTTGAAAGTCAACACAAGCCTTACTTTAATGCTACAGTATCGGCCTTCTCATTTACTGGGATGCTATTCAGGGAAATAGAAATGTATATAGGTATTTAATTTTCTGCCCAAATTTGCTACCACTCCAAGTCCGTTTTATAATAATTAGACTTCGAGTGTCATGTGGACAGAAAATAATATTTTAACATGAACATGCTCACTAAACGATTTACAAAACCGGAATAAATATCAGTTTATGCATATGTACACATCGATTTGACTCGGAATCTCCAGTACATGTTGCTAACTCGGAAAATATGCTTGCTCTCCAGCCTTTTCCCCAACTAAAGCCTCATTTCTAAAATATTCCACCCAAAATTTCTTTTCAGAAATTTAAGTCTATCGTGAAATAACCCCTTCCACCCGCAGTAGGTCCACTTTGGCCTAAACAGATTTCGCCGGAAACCATAAGGGCAATGGTAGCTGTTAGTGCTGTAAAAAGGTGCCAAAATCGATGACTAAGACCGACTAAAGTAGGTAAAAAGTGGGACCTATTTAGGTCTAGGTCTTTTGTGACATGGACTTGGGAAACCTAGTCGGTTTTTCGATCAAAGACTTAGAATCTACCTGGAAAAATGCAAAAATTTTGTACGTAGAATACCATTTATTCTGCATACGATTTTACGAATTCAAAACATACGAGATTTTTTATCATAAAAAAGATTATCACGGGACAAAAATTTCGTACTAGAATCATCGCTGGTAATATCACCAATGGTCCGCACCGCCGTTAGCGCAGTCCATAAAGGTCACTTCTCGCAAAGTAGTAGGTTCGGAAACAGATTTGACCCGGCTAGAGGGTCACGGAGTTTGAGGTCAATAGTCCTATTGCATCAACAATACTTTATGAAAGGACAACGTAATCATTTTATTGTTTTAATGGAGTCTCCACGACTTCAATTGTACATTTTTGCTATTATCAAACTTAAAATCAATCATGAATCCCAAAGCGGATAATTCTGACTTGATTCGGTTAAACATTGTGACAGAACCTGCATGAATGCAAGTTAATAATAAAGCAATATGAAGAAAGGTTTTAAATCATTTACGCGGTAACTCTAGTAATGAGGAAATAATGGTGGAGTTGCTACCGGTCTCTCATGCCACTTTGTAGCACGCCTACTTTCAGTCATAATTCGACGACTTCTCTTGGCTTTAGCACCCTCTAACTCGGTTGATTAGTTCGGCGTGTACGAGAGACTTCTTACTTTCGTCCGAGGCAGTACTATACTGAGGGTGTCCCTCCTTTATTCGACCACTTTTAAAATAATTTTTTAACAGGGTTAAAGCGACGGTGGATATTTTTTGTGTTTTCGATGTGATAGCCCTTTTTCTGAACTATCAGACG
>WJFA01004858.1:0-10074 GCA_009870155.1 Pseudobourletiella spinata
CATTCTGATTCCGAATCCGAAAAGTACAAAACCAGCTTTACACTGTCACGACATATACAGCATAGATTACCGCTATTTTTATGGGAAAATTTGGTTTGATCTAGTTTTATAGTCGTCTTTAGAGAGCTGGTTAGGGAGCGTCCCTCATTATTATGGTTGTCTAAATACAGAACTTAATTTCCCTTCCGTGGTGTGACAAAAATAATTACGATGATTTTTGCTCGGAATATGTAAAGACATGCATTGATGGACTCCCGTACAAAAAATTTACTCAAAACTTCATTTCCGACAGTTTCGGCCAACTTGATGTTTAGCTGAAAATTTTCGGCCAACTTGAACCGAAAATTTTCGGACTTTTCGGCTAACTTGAACAAAATTGTCGGATCTTCTGCCAAATTGAGTCTTTCATTTCGGCTAACTTGAACATGAGCCGAAATTTTCATCCGTCGGCCAACTTGAACAAATATTCGGTCGGCCAACTTGAATGTAAAATTCGGATTTCGGCCAATTTGAGTTTTTTTACTTCGGCCAACTTGAACCGAAAATTTTCAGCCGTCGGCCAACTTCTATCCGCCAAGCGTGCGGAACGTTGTGGTGACGGCCGGACTAGGAATGAAGTTTCTGCCCAGCGAATGGAATGGCCTTTTCCAGAAGCCATCGAACCTTCGCGGACACGTCTGCCCTCGTCTCGGACGGGCTGCTCGGGTACGGCGGAGTTGGGATTTGACCGTCAACGAGTTCACACCAAGGGTTTGCCCCGCTAGCTCTTCCCGCAGCCCGCCCGCGCCCGTCGGGTTTGAGCCTAAAACATTTAGAGGCGGTCGAGCTACGGGCCCGTGTGAGAGTTTTAAGAAGTTACGAGCGGGCGTGAAAGCCCATGAAAGCCCGCAAGAAGAAAAAAATCTGAGGAGCTCAATAAAACCCCTTAGGGGTGGAGGAATCTCTTCTTTTTTCTTTGTCTTACATTTGCCCATGGTGTCTAATGGCCATGTGTAATCTGTAGTCGCGCACGCAGTGTGTCTGTGCGTGACAACGTTTTTGCTGGATTGTGGACGGCTTTGAAGTTACCGTTTAAGTCCATCCTAATTTCTTTAAAAACGACCATGTCTTAATAGGAGATGCAGGTACATTTTGAGTCATCTTTTACCATGTCGTAAGATCGCCAGTGCTAAAAATTATAATCGCGGGCTTTAAATTTGTCAAATTTTAAAAGCTTTCAAAACACAAAATTCAAAACCCGAGATGGAAAGGAAAAATTGCAAATTCAAAATGTTTTGATATTTTGACATATTTTAAAGTTAGCAAAGTTTAAAGTTGGTAAACTTTCACTTCGCAAAAGTTTTCAAAAGAATTTTTTCAAGTAAGAAAAAAAATTAATGTTTTTTCGAAATCCAAAATTGACGTTTTCTTGCGGGATTTAACATTAAATTTTTTAATCTTCCTTTTGCAATATTTTTAAATTCCGGGAAATCTCTTTTTCATTAAAGCCATACCAAATGGGCGTGTTGAGGTCTCTTGAGTCTACATTCGGTGACTTTTTACCAGAGTGTAATGCTAAGCCCGTAATCGAATATTAGTTAACACCAAAATGTGTAAATTACAGGATGACCAAAATAGTGCACCAAATATGTTTACGCTTCAGCATCTGAACAGCTCATCTCAGTTCAAACACTGTGGTCGTAATAAAGGCCTATGTCTTTGAGGTTACTGGTGTTGGTGCGTGGAAACATTTTTAGCACAAACATTACACCACATGAACGAACGCCAGGAACGTTTTGGTTTCTTCAGTTGGTGTTTGTAGCACAATGCTCACAACAAACAAATTCGCAGGTTTGTGAGGATTCTTGAGTTGGTGCATGTGTAATGCTTTCGTTGTTTCTCGCGTTGTTGCACGGGAGTTGATTTGGTGCAAGCCTTGTACCATATGCACCCGCGCCACAAACCAAGGCATTCTACAGACCTCACAGTCCGTAATCGAGCACTAGTTAACACAACTAAAAGTAATTTGTAGGGTGCACCAAAAATGCTGGAACCTCAATTCCAGAATCCGCAAACAAAAATTTCAACAAACTTCGATAGTTTTTGATGCAACCATTCAATAACACACCATAGAACTTGTATTACTTCAATAACAATTAAATTAATAACAAACCTGCGAAATTTTTAGGTTGAAAACCTAACCATTAAATCTGTGAGGAAGAAGTTGTGAGTAAAAGCTTACTAAAATGTTTACACACGGATAACCGCGGCATCATTATTATGAAGTCAGCAACTGTTAGGCAGATTTTAGGTGTTTTCTCTTTGTTTGAACTCCATGATTTCGTGGCGGTAATCTTTTTCGTAATTTTAGTTTCCTTTGAAGTGACTTGATAAAGAGTGGTCCACATATTACTAAATACTCAGGGGTAGATGGGGTCTGAAATCCCCAAACACGTGAACGACGCCATTTCAATGACGTCATCAAGGCATTGATGATTGATGACGAAGGGGGGAGGGGGTCTTTTTCGGGCTAAATTGCATATGTAATGCATGGACAGTCCCGTAAAAGTATTCCTGAACATGAAAAGGAAGCAGGAACTCACCGAAGGTTATAAGAAAAACATGGTAAAAGCAAAGTGAAACAATTTAAGACGTATTTGCGAGGGCAATGAATTCTGTGAAAGCATTCTTTATCACTCATGCGTGAGCGGTGAGCGAAGAATGACCTCTGCACCTTTTTACCAGACGTTCATCTCTTGTCGCATACGTCCAATCGCATACAACGATATCTTGTCGTGGAGCTGTCATTTGCTCGCTCTATTTAGATAAGAACCCCGGAGTCAGCATTATCGTTTAAAAAATAGTGATTAGAACAACAAGAAATAACAATGGGTAGTTTTGGATATCGTCTTCATGTAAACGAGCTACCGTGCAGAGTGGGATGATAGCAATCCCGCAAGCACTATTTCCATAGTATTTTACCTGTCATACATGTGGAATTTGTTTTTAAAAAGGAGATAGTACTGTCATTTGAATAATGATCTTGGTTTAATGCGACAAAACTGTGCGTGCCAGAGGCTTTAAGTGGCCGTGGTAGTGATAAAAGTCAAATCCACAAAACAAAGCCTAGTTCTTGCTCATCCTTTCATGAATAGTTCCAGTGAGGGAAGCCGTACACTAATCGCCTTCACAATCAGAGAAGCATACAGCTGTTTTCACACTTCTGCTCCGAATAGTGCTTCCAATTTTTCATCAGTTCCTCAGTGAACTGAACCTGCGAACAAAAACGAAACGGTTTGCCAAGGAAGGGACGGTGCGGTGTCGTCGGGTCTAAAATGTCTGGAAGGCGCAGAGTGGGCAGCAACTCATGCGACCAGGCGTATCTACGTTCAAGTGAAAATTCAAAACCGGGTCAGGATTCCACTAGTACTTCCTTTCGGTCTGAAGTAGTTCCACCCAATCGTTTCCAAGCTCGTCGTTTTCACTACAAAAGAAACGTGATATTATTCGCGTGGTCAGCTATTTTTTTATACTATAGCTTAACTTCAGAAATCCACAATCGGGTGGCAGCCGCTCTCCCTCCCCCGGATAATAAGGACGTTTCAAATTCCGACATTATCTTTGGCTCTCATGAAGGTGAGTTTGTGGATCTTGCACACGTATTTTACTGTCTCCGGTTTGTCCCTGATCTAAAATTATTGTATTGTGTCATGTGGTTGCGCATTATTTTACGCACAACGAAGATCCAATCACAGCGTCATCAGTGAGGATCTCCATTGAAGGAGCAAATAGAATAGAAGGGCTACTGGAAGATTCTGAAGGACTTCATGACCGTGTCGGAGACAAGGTTTACCGAGAATACCCAGGCTATAACTGTACGCCGCCAGGCATTGACGATTTCCCAGCTGATCTATTTACCCAAGAGCAGAGACGGCAGGGATATGTCATCATCCATTTCTTGGTATCACTCTACATTTTCTACGCGCTGGCCCTCGTCTGTGATGACTACTTCGTTCCCAGCATGGAATGCATTTGTGACGGTACTTATAAATAAATACGCATACGAATTTCGTTCAACATGCAGTGCAGTGCGCGGTAGTATTTGTGACTCAAAATGCATGATTGCCTCCATTTCTAGGGCTCAAAATGCCCACGGATGTTGCTGGAGCTACATTCATGGCTATCGCCACATCCGCACCTGAACTGTTCACAAATATCATCGGAACATTTATTACCCGGGGTGACATTGGCATTGGGACCATTGTTGGTAGTGCCGTGTTCAATATCCTCGCAGTAGCGGCGGTTTGTGGAATTGGCGCCGGGATGGTGAGAACTTTTGGCATTAAGAATGTTGTCAGAATTTACGCGTGAAGTTTTGGTCCGCAAAATCGGAAGAAATAAGAGGGAGACCGGAGTTGTTGAATGCAAATTCCTTTTTTAAATGAATGAAGCGGTGATATCACTGTGAGAGCACGTGATTTGCTGTCGGCGCCACTGAGCTCTTATCTCTCTTCGCAAAACTATCTGCACATGACCCCCAATCAAACTTCATTCTTTTCAGATGCTCCAATTACAAACACGGTCGTTTGTGTTTACTTTCCTCCATGAGGTGGCCATTCAATACCTACAAAGTTTGCAAGGGTTGAATCATTAAACAATTTACATCGTCACATGACAATTTCCACGGCAAGATTTACCTTCTTACAGTACGTTCTTTGAGGTCAATACACATCTATGGCTATAATGGAAATATTTCCAATCGGAGATTAGCAAGCAAATGGAGTTATAATGCAGTAACAAAAATAATTGCTGGAAAGCTGACCCACGCACAATTTTTGAAAAAATCTTAAATTTTTCAATTGCTCGATTCGCGTAATCCAAGCATTCCCTTCGTGCTTACAGAAGCAAGAGTAATCCATTGTATTGTGCTAACTGGATTAATCCAAATTTTAATTGTAATCAAAAGGAAACCGACGACCATGGACTCATTTCAATATTAGTGTCACTGACGAGAGAACTCGTGAGCTGTGAAGGATTGAATGTCTGATGGGGGTGGTAAACATGCGATATGTCATTCAAGTGCAGAGATAAAAGTCTCCTACTAGCTGATCCTCAATTCTGAAGGTATCACAAGGACCGATATAGGGCTAAACCTAGCAACTTTCTACAGGACAGTATAAGAAAATTTTACTTCCGATAAAGTATCAGAGCTTCTGTAGTAAACTTTGACTGTAACCTACATGCGTGTGAACCTTAAGCCAAATCACTTGGCACTAACAGAAATATACATGTATACATGTATGTACTTCCCTGAGTGACAGCACATACAGCACTAATGTTATTTTCTCGGATATTTTGCGGCACGCTAACGTGCTATCGCTGTAGTAAATCCGGTTATTTTGTTTGCATCAACGGACCCAGTTCTCAGTACCTGTGAGATGCAGCCTTGTTCTTTCATGATTTTATTTCACGTTTGACAGATTGTACCTCTGGAGTGGTGGTCTGTTTCCCGAGATTGCGTCTGCTACTCAATATCCGTCGTGCTATTGATCATAGTTCTCCGGGATGAGAAGATCTACTGGTACGAAGCCTTGGTACTAGTCCTCGTCTATACATTGTACATACTGGGTAGGTCAACTTTACGATGTACAAATGCCTAATCTAGACACGCTCATACCGGAACAGTTCCATTTTAGGACAGCATAGTATAATGACAAGTGTTCACAGAAATGACTGAGCATGAAATGGCAGCTCGTCCGGTCCAAATTCTTTTTAATTTGAACTGACTGAATTTTTTCTCCGAGTATTCTAATGATTGATTTCCACCTTTTCACAGCCATGTACAAGAATTCCACACTCAAGGCAGGTGCGGAAAGGCTGGTCCTTGGAGTGCAGCGTAGAGTGCAGGGTGGGAAGACGGAGACGACGTACACGATGAAAGAGAGTGGCAGTAGGAAAGGTGCGGCGGATGTTGAAGAAGCTGAGACTAAAGATGAAAACCTCATTGAAAATGCCCTCAAGAACCTTCAAGCCGAGGCGGCAGCTGAAAAAGGTACCGAAATTAGAATTTTGATAATCAAAAGCCACCCAAAAATACCAAAAAGTTTTAATACTATGCTTCGTACCAACCTATTTTTTTGAACTGAATTTTTTTAGATTAAATTAACCACCCAAACCTCATTCCTTATTCCCAGCAGGAAATTCCGCTTCCCAAGTTTCAAAAACAGTTCTTTAGAGACGTATTGACCAAGACAATTCCTCGTAATCCAACCCCTGGACTTTAGCTGTCTTGATAAATTAAAATTTAAAGGTCACTCTACTTGCAGAGCAATCAGATCTATGCAAACCACCCTCTGGTCAGGGATGCCGGGCATTCGTGGAATGGGTTATTAGCTGGCCCATCCGGGCTCTTTATTATTTGACGGTCCCCGACTGTAGGGAAGACAAATGGCGTCGGTGGTATCCACTTACTTTCTTCATGTGCGTTGTATGGATTGGTGTACTCGCCTACCTCGTAAACTGGATGATGACTGTTATTGGTAAGCTTCCAACTTCACTTACAGCAATTATTTTTAACGAACCCAGTATGAAGATGGTTAACCAGAGATATTCCTCTTAGACACACTCCCGGTGAAAATTTTCCTAATACAGGTGGATTTTATTCGCAATGTGGAATGTTGCCTTGGCAACCGCTCTGACCATTAGTTCCCCCGTCTTACACAAGATCTGTGCCCGTAGTGGCACAATGAAACTCATTATTTTTCGTCGTACGTCCGTTCGTGCGACGGAGTTCTGATTTGGTTAAGTCCTAAGCATCATTCCAACCAGTTGGAAGCGGCAGTTTCCTCAGGAGCCTGTCATGATAATGACACCTGGGATTGCATCTTTCGAAATTAAGATGCGGGATTGCTTTTAGCGGGAATATTGGAATTGGGACTATCCCAGAGAGATTGCCTGTGTACCCAAGGCAAAGTTATTCATTAGATTAAAAAACTGTTTCATCTGAGAATATGACATTCGGTGACTTAGCTGTCGGAATTTTGTAGCATGACACATGTTGCCTGTGCAAACTCATTACTCTTGCCATTAGCTCTCGAACAATGTGTCTGTGTGTCAACCCCTGAAACCCTATGACGGGATTTAAACAGCGCTTACGCCCATGTTACTCCTCAACCCAGCGATTTTTAGCTCCTATACAACCCTAGCTCAATTTTTTTGGAATTTATTCTAGAAACAAACCGTGCGCATGATTCTGAAGCACCTATAACAGCTTACCTGGTTATACATTCGTTGGCTTAGCGTATGCTGGAGCAAAAATTTATTTAAATTTCTAAAGCATATATTGAATTGTTCTGGAATGATTTCAGGACACACTCTAAAGATACCTGACTCCATAATGGGACTCACTTTCATTGCTGCCGGAACCAGCGTCCCAGAATGTGTATCCTCAATAATTGTTGCCCGCCAAGGTAATTGCCCTAAAAAAGCTAATGAGCTTTCATAAGCGCCTCAGGAGGGCTAAATTCCTGAGCGGATAATCGTCATGACAAGCTCTTCTAGCCTTGATCACACTCGAGTCAGGCTGCACTCTGAACTTTGCTTCTGTATGTTTATGCGTAGCATGTATGGTCACTTAAATCTGTGCCGTTCCACGTTCGTTCGAGTCGGTGAATTCAAGTGAGCATTCTAACGGATCTCGATATTTTGACTTCTACAGGATTGGGCTCCATGGCGCTGAGCAACTCCATTGGTTCAAACACTTTTGACATTCTCATGTGCCTGGGAGTTCCGTGGCTCATCCGCGCCTCCATGATAGCCAACGACCCGAACAATCACAATTTTATCCAGATCAACTCCTCGGGTTTGGAGTACTCAACCATTATGCTCATTACAAGTTTAGTAGTACTGTACACAATACTTGCAATTAATAACTTTGTTCTGGATAAGCGCGTAGGATTCACGGCTCTCATCCTCTACTGCTGCTTTCTCATCATGGCCGCTTTATTGGAGCTCAATGTTTTCTTCCCTTTTAATATGCCAACTTGTATTTTATATGAGGATTAGAATATTAGCTAGCACTGCCAGGGATAACTTACATCAGGTCTAGTTGTTGCATTTTCACCTTGCATTTTTCTGTCTTTCTGTTTTGGTACTTAAGATGTAATGCATTACAGTTACTTGAAACTCCTTTTTTAAATAAAACTGGACTAACAATTTACATTATTTCCATTGCAAAATGCCCATTACTTTCTTCACAAGTTCATCTCAACATTCTCTACTTGTATTCGGTTACTGCGTATACGGTTTAATGATACATTTACGTTACCCGTTAGATTTTCAGAGGGAGCTTCGGTTTCCACTGCTTTCTATGATAACGCGAGCTTCAGCTGAATTTATTTCTTTTTCACAAAACAAGATGTAGACGTCTGATTGTAGAACTAAATACCACCCAGCCAAGAAGAAACTCACAAAAATGGTCGTGTCAGGGCATTTCCGTTCGCCAAAGAGAGTTGTAACAACTACTGTGGTAATATATTCTAGCAAAGCTGAAGGATTATTTCGTTTTGAAATTTTAAGGCAAAATATCAATATTGAATCTCCAACTCGAGATTTTCGAAAATTCAACTAGCTCATACCCTGAGCCTAAATGCAGCTCTAGCCATTTAAACCTCTCCATGAATCTGCCAATGTCATCTTTTCCGTAGTCGTCACACTAAAGCAGCTGTTGTCCTTAGTTCCATAAAACGCAGCCTGGGTTCAGCGCCACCTGAAATGTGGACGAGGGCCACAGAAATCATGGCTATGATGTATGATTCACATGGGTTGATAGAATAAGATTTTTTTTATTGCTACACTGTATAGTTTGATTGAAAGTTCAACATCTCAAGATCTCGACAGTGCAGTGTTCACATGAGGATGTAATAAGTTGTTCCATGCGTTTCGACCACAGATAAGTCGCTGGTCGGTGTGAGTTGTTCAATAAATGTCATACTCCTCAGTTTCAGCCCAAGCCCAAGTTATCGCTCCCCATACAAACAACCGACGGAGTCAATAAAGAATCCCTGTGTGAAAGTCATGTACGGACCATCTCGCAGGTCATGTCCCAACCCATCCACGTGGACGGGAAACGACCCCACCCGAAAAGTTTTGGCAGGGATGTCAGATATTTTGTCTACTTCCGAGCAATTAAGTAGCGGATTCTGTATCTGATTGATATTTCGTGTCCATTTTTTTAAAAACTGGAAATTTTCCTGTTTTAGAAACATTTGTATAGTTTATTTTCTCTCCTCTCCGACAAGGCGTGTGAATGTCACAAGATAAGCCGAGAGCTCCATGAGCACTGACCAAATGATAATATGACATATATATGCATCGGTAGAGCATACAGCCATCATCACAGACACTACCATAAAACGTATCTTGAACTTGTCGTCTCTCAGATCACGGCTCGGCTCCAAATCCTGTCTTAACTGGAATCACTTGTCAAATACTACGAACCCATCAAACCATCTTCTATCATCTCACTCGTGACACCTCCTCATCCTCGGGCTCAGTTACATTACCTCCTCCATTTTTCCACCCCGGATTGAGGGTGTTATTCCCATGTTTTAAATACGGATAGATTTCGGGAAATAATGAAAATTTTTGGGATCCTTGCTTGTGAGAACAAATGTTTTTTCTCTATTTTAATTTCATAGCTCGAGTCAATCTCACAGAAATTGCACCTTGCTCTGTAATTTGCAGTGGTGCTAGCAACGATTTTCTCCAGAGCTACCGCCAGCAAAGTCCTCTTTGCTCCGGGTCAGGAGTACACCTACACTTACGAAACACTGGTTACGACGGGGACCGGGACGGAGGGCCCCACTAGCTATGCCTCTGCCTATAAACTCCATGGGACGCTGAGGATCCAGGCAGAGGATGAGACAAATTTAAACGTTAAGGTAATTTCTAGATCCCCCAGTTGTGGTGTATCTCTTTCATACTCGTATTACCGACTGCATAGCTGGATGACGTGACCGTTGGGCTGTACAATGGACCTTGGACCTATTTCCCCACCCCCTCGTTCTCGCTCATCCCATCCGCGGATCTTGGATC
>WJFA01004859.1:0-10073 GCA_009870155.1 Pseudobourletiella spinata
TTGGATGGACTCAGCTGACTAATAATGATAATACATACTCATAATTAATGTGGAGCTTGACCCGATTAGTTCTAATCAAGTTGTATTAATAAGGGTGAAGTTGAAAACTGATGATGATGCCGATGCTGATGATGAAACTATATGGTTGTCTTTTAGTGGAGTGGGAAAAGCCACACAGGACGAGGCGGAATGGGGTCGTGTGGTTTTGTTATACTATGGTAATAGTAATACAGTTTCACGGTACTCCAAACCAACTCACTTTTCGGCCCAAGTTTTAATCCCCGAGTTTTAGTGGGTCGTGATGTGACGTGATGAGAGGAGACTTTGGTGGAGTGGGAGCTTGTACGTGATTATAATAGCGGGGCTCTCTCGTCTCTGCGCGCTCCTCCTGTATGCGGCTCAACTTTGATAAGTGTGGGAACTTTTGGCCGGGAAGGATGATGAGGGATTAAATTATGATTCTGAATTCTATTCCATGTTCCTCCCATGTTTCCCTTCCGGTAGTGAGAGCGTACACTATTATGTAGTTATTATTTATGAAGCCTCATATGAGCGGCTTGGGGCGGGTGTCTGACGGCCCTGTCTACTGCGAATCGCAATGAAGGAAATGGAAGAGGAGAGGGAGAGAGTGAGAGAGTTATTATTGAGGCTTGAGGGAATAATGAGATGGGGTCTGGGGTGGTGATTAAAACACCTGCTGGAAAGTTAATGTTGAATAATGTATCACAACGTTTCGTTTTCAAAATGTCCACCTGTTGAAATGTGCCGCCGATGGAAGAAGAAGGCTTGGTGGGCAAGGGTGTGACGGCAGTGTCGGAATGGCAGTCATTCGTGCAAACAGGAGTTTATTCTGGTAGTTTCCCTTCAGGTTAGGGCGTGCCGTCTCACAGTTTTACGTGGGGACAGAGATGATGTTAGATAAAATCCAGGTATTTTGTACGCTCCCGAGAGGTTTTCAACGGAACCGGGATGTCGTGGAACACGCGCTTCGTGGCCAACCGGCTCCGTAATAGATGCCCGGGGTTGAGTAAATCACGGAAGGGGACCTACATTGCGAGACTTTGCATGACCTGAATCGGAGAAGCTATTATGTGAAAGTAAACTGCAATAATGGAAGAATAAACTTCGAATTTTGGCATTGGGCCGGTGGCTGATCGATGAGATGACATGAATGTTTGAGAAGTTGGTATTTCGCCTCCTTAAATGCCTAAAAGGAACCCAATGTCACTGCTATGACAATGACGAACACGAGAAAGGATTCATCCCGCGGCTAATATCGTACATTAAGGAAATGTATGTGAGGCTATTTGTGATATTGGGGAGGGAATACTATGCAGCATGCAACAAGAGCGGTGAATTCGAAGAACTTATGTGGGTTCCCATTACAACTGTGCATGATATAGTCAAGTTGCACTAGTAAATTCTTTCATTCAAGCTAGTTTTCATAGTAAATTTTGCTATTGCATGAATCCAGAAGATTAAATTTTGCATGGAATTGTTTTGTCTTTAAACACAGGTGAGCAAAGATGATTTCAGAGACTCTGTTCTCCGTTGGTGTGTGCATGCACAAGAGCGAACTCAAAGGGGCTAACGAGGACTTGAACTCACCTGGAGGGCTCATTGATCAAGTTGTCCGGTTTTGAGCTTGATTTACTGGAACATTTTTTATTTTCACCATAGGATGTAAGATGAACGGCTCTTGTGGAATACACGAGCTCATAACGTCATAACGGAATGCACAAGGTGTCCGAAAGTTATGTCGCTTTTGCTTTCCCTCTGTGCAACCCAAACTTCTCAATTGATTTGATTTGAGGGCATTGATTTTACCACCATTCAAAAGCTGAGAGTTTGGGGGCTTGTTTGGTACTATACGCGTCCGGGTCCAGATCCGCCGGGAAAAATAACACCAATTTTAACATTGGCATAAATGAGGACTTCTTATGAGCGTAATAATTTCTAAGCCAGTGATCGCATAGACAAGGCGTTGATTGTGGCGTTCGGATAACACCAAAAGCGATTTTGACATGTAGGATGACGTGGTAACGAAATAAATAGTTAACAAACAAAAATAACACGCGCACTAACGCACATATGACAGTGCGCCCTCTGGTTTCGCAATTTTCCTTATAAGTCCTCGTTCACGCCAGTGTTAATATTAGAGTTATTTTTACCGGTGGATCTAGAAACAGCAACCTGTATCACAAGGCACTCATATTTGCTTTCAATTGAAACCTCTCGTTGGTCCGAAAATATTTCTCCTGATTGAAATAATTTTAAGTTAAATAAGACAACGACTACAAAGGGGCAAAACTTTAAAAAAGGGAATTTATAAGAGATAATTTAAAATAATTTTCAATGTTTATGGCTGTTTGAATGCTAATGTTTTTGGCATAGCAGATTTGGAACGTAGGAAAAGAATATTAAATATGCAAGGCCGTGATTGGGCGAAAGGCCAGTTGTTGTGCCTTCAATTACTATGCAATTTGGCAGTGGCATGGCTCACCAGAAAAATTTCCTGCCCTTCATCGAAAGGTCGTCGATGGTCACATATGATTTGATCGGGTTTGACACCTCACAACACAATGTGAGAAATACGGCTCGGCTAGTACATTATATAGAATGTAAATAAATGCTGCTTCAATTTTTGGCGACTGGCGTCGGAAAGGAGGATATTTTAGAAGCTAGCTGCATTTCGGAGGCGGCCAGTAAGAACCCTCTATATCTGCCTCATACCTGATCAACTAGAATGCAAATAAATGCTGCTTCAATTTTTGGCGACTGGCGTCGGAAAGGAGGATATTTTAGAAGCTAGCTGCATTTCGGAGGCGGCCAGTAAGAACCCTCTATATCCGCCTCATACCTGATCAACTTGGTTTCCGCGGTTAATTTAAAATTTAATGTAGGACAATTCATAAGTTGAATCCAAGGACGGGAAATAAGTGAAGGAGTGGTTAATGTGGTTAATGTGGTTCTAGTGAAAGATAACATTAAGGCGTGGTATTTCTTGCTGCAGTAAATTGAGGTAACCGTGATTTTGTACTTGATTTTCGTTGGATTTCTGTAATAAGTAGCTGAACTACAGCATCACGCAAAAAGTTTAGGACGGGAAATAAGTGAAGGAGTGGTTAATGTGGTTGATGTGGTTCTAGTGAAAGATAACATTAAGGCGTTGTATTTCTTGCTGCAGTAAATTGAGGTAACCGTGATTTTGTACTTGATTTTCGTTGGATTTCTGTAATAAGTAGCTGAACTACAGCATCACGCAAAAAGTTTTTAAACATGCCTAAATCTGCAGAAGTCACGATGCCACACAGAGAGGATTTTCAGAAGCAGATCCAGCAGGATTGGGCGAATCGGGAATATATTGAAGTTATTACGGGGTCAATCAAGCGAATTGCTGATTTCCTCAACTCCTTCGGTATGTTTTTATTCAGGCTTTAGTAGGTTTTATTACATCATCGTCATCGAAGTAGTTGCGTGATACAGGCAGTAGTTAATAAGGTACGTATAAAGTAGTCATTAATTATTGGTCGGATTTCGCAGATCTCAGTTGCAGGTCAAGACTAGCACTGTTGAATGAGCGCTTGACTTCGCTGGAGAGAAAAATTGAATATTTGGAAGCATGGGTAAGTGGTCCTGCTGCAGTCAAGAGTAGTGCTGGGTTCTTAAGTATCAGTCTACTTGATTGTAAATTTGCTGGCGGTGTAAATAATCAGGTGGAATGTACTTAGAACTTTTTTGTTGTTTTTCAGATCAGCAAAGGCGAAGCCCTTGCCTAAAGTCAGCATCTCTCAACTCTCCACCTTTCCGCTAACTGCCAGTCTGGACAAACTTCCTGAAAATCCGCCTGAACGTACAGTTGGTGTAAATGAGCTTTTTTGCTCTCAAGTATTCAATTTATACTCTGTCATCGATTTTAGTGAAAAATGTATATTCGCACAGTACACGTAGTTTTTATATTATGGCTAACTTGCCAAAAACTAGAACTTGAATAAGAGCAGTGCAGTTGTCTAATTAATATTTATTAGTACAGTTATTGATGTACAACATGTACTGCCTGTCCGGGATAAAATTAGCTTTTCATGATTTTCTCGTGAACGTCAATCCGTGCCTTTGCGCGGTCGGATTTGGGCCAATCCGATCTTTGCAATAATTTTAATCAGCTGTGGCGCTGATCAGATGCCGATGAGCTGGCAGGCAGGGCAGATTTCCTGTGCTCTGATATCGAGTCGCTTCGTTGCCGCATTTTATTGTTGTCTAGGAGTCACATCACAACCGCTGCCGTTGTTGTCCAATCTTCACAGTTAAGTGCCAGTTAGGATTGCGAGTTTTGGGGACTTTCTTGATGATGCTCAATAATCAATCTGGATTGATCACTGACACTGACAACTGGCAATGGCAACGACAACTGACACTGACGCATGAAAATCGCGGGTGGCTGGTGGGAGATGTCAGATTTAAATCATTCCGTGTCATTTCGATGGGGTTAATTGGCCCATTTCCGACAGGCGAAGTCATTTTCGAATAAATAACCAACGCACGCACCTTCGATATAAGGTGGTGGACGGGGCAGGTATCTTGATTTAAAAACTTCGTGTGGTGGTAGAGTTTGCTATGCTTCCATATGCCGCTTCAAGAATGGCTCAAGAGTATTCACGCCGTCAGCGCCGAGAATTTGCCTCACTTGGAGTTCGCGAGCAACGGCAGCGCCGAGTGTCATTCGACTCAGAGGTTCCCGAAGTCCAGCTTCCACGTCATGTGCCATTTCATCCCCAAATACAGCCGGAAAACCCCATGGAACCGCCAGCGGCTAACAATAACATTATCAGAGCCGGAAGAGATAATATTGAGTTCAGTCTGAGTGAGAGGATTTTCATGATCGGTGCTCGCAATTTTTTTGTACCCCTTGAAAGACCAAGTTCACCTTACTGCGTGGACTGCTTCAAAAGGGCCGGTTTTCACATTTCGTTGATCCTGGTGGTGAGTCAGAATACTAAAACAAGCTCTCACGACAATATGCTGGTTTTTTAATCATAAGTGGCTCACTTCCAGGTTGTCTCCTTGTTCCTCCTATCAAATGCACTCCTCCATCCACTGCACATGGTGGGCCGAGAGTTTTTCATATCGATCAAATACCGGCAGTTGTTCTTAGCCGATGAGAACTACTACCCAATGCTTTCCATTCTTTTCGTGTACTTTGTCATGCTCATCGCTGGCTGGACAGTTCATTATACTCAAAAGCCGGCGTATGACACTGGATTTTTCTTGGTACAAAAGTTCAACGGAGCAAATTGAAACGTTTGAATACAAATATTACGCTATTAATAACTTTAAATTCAGTACTTGAATAGCTCTCGAATACTCCTTGTTTGCGGATTCCTCATTCTGGTGTGGCAAATATGGTCTCATGCCGTCAACTATCCAAACGAAGATTACGCGGCACGGCTGGAGGCCAACATGCTGGCTACACTGAAAATAGCTCGGGAAAATCATTACGGCAAGCGTCAGGAAAGCTGGGCAATCCTACGACATTATGATTACAGCTACGAACGCAAACTATGGGATGACACTCAGTCCGTGGTCAGTTTTGAGTTTTAGTGAGCGTTTTAAACCATTGCAAGTCACAGGTCATTATTCTGACTTACGGTACAGTCTCGGTGCTGTGGCATCAAGTCCTTCCTGGACTGGCTCCCACCTGGCGTAAACAGCGTGAATCTCATGCGAAATTTCAGCAAGTATGTACCTCGTTCTTGCTGTGCAGAAACTACTGGAGATTCCGTGAGTGTTCCAACAAGTGAAATATTGCTCCGAAATAAATAATCCAGTGCCATTAACTGACCCATTAGTCCATTATTACTGCTTCTGAAACTGCATATTATTAACGTAAAGCGTTGTCACAGTGTGAGGCCATTATACATCCACAAAGACGGCTGCCTCCGCGCTCAGTTGAAAGGACTGACTGGAGAATACTTGTGGATTGTTAATCCTGGCCTCTTCTTCGTATACTTTTGTCAAGTGAGTAATTTTCTAAGCATTAGACGGAACTGGTTTTGGCTATAAGAAGACCTAAACTTAATGTGCACATGATTTTCGAAGGTAACGTTGTATTTATTGCTGGGTCGTGTATTTTCCAACACGGCTGCGTAAGTCATCCCTGTTACCATAAACTTGTTACAGTGGACATTTTAAAATGTATTTAAACAACCGTTTTTAGTAGGACTCGACGCAGAGGAAGCATTTTTGACCTCCCACTCCCCCATCCACCTGAAGATGCGGGTAGACAGAATCACCATTTGAACTAGTGCCTTGAATCGACGCGGCAATTAGGACTTCATTGGGTTTTAGGAAAGATAAAAAGATTTACAAATTTGCATGATAAAAAATGCTGAATTTAGGCCTAAAATACACGCCGAACTGCCAAAATGCAATTATCTTGGGTGTACGAGATTCACAGAATTGATTTGTATGGCGTAAAAATTGTGCCAGTAAACAATGGTTGGTATAATAAAGGATAACCGCGAAATATATTTATTCGTCAGAAGATAACATACCCTAAATATTTGCTTAGTTTGGATTGCATGTGGAAAATAACGATGCAACTGGTTTGCAATCTACGAGCAAATGCACCCTGAAATCCACTGATGCGGGCATTATCTAATCGATGTGCAAGTCATCTATTTGTATTCTAAATCGAGATTTTGGTTTCGGCGCCCTTTTATTACAATCATCCGGTAATTCCTCAATTAACGGACGCTGAGGCTTGTCTCGGCAGGTGATTCCTTCAGCAGATAATGAACTTCGGTTGGCTGAACCTGCTGGGTTGGCGAAAATGTTGCTGGATGTTATCGATCGCTCCTTCACCGGTGCGCGCTCAGGAACTGCAGCAATGGTACTGCTACGTGGCGCGTCATCCCGGCTTTTAGGCGTTGGTTGAGGCACCGTTGACCGGACTCCTGTATCCGTACCTACGTCGTCCAAATCTGGCAAGTCTTCTGGTGGACAAATCTTTGCGGCTTCTGGGACTTGGTTTTTGGCCACTCCACCTGAGGTTTTACCGCTGCTGGTGGTAGAAAAAACGGACCTGATTTTCCGGTCGCTAACATCCTCATTTTTCATGAGTTTCGCCACAAGTTCTTGCTCTTCTTTCAACTTGGCTTTATCCACGGATTTGTCCCACTCGTCAATTTGCATGGACTCGACATCAAGTTTGGTTAGTTCGGCGTCCACGTCAAATTTATCCCACTTGTGGTACTCCCACGACTTGATACGCTCTGGGTTGGGAGGTCGAATGAATGAAGAATTATCCTTGGTCGAAGAGTCGCTGTTTTTCTGCATTGGGAATAATAATGGAATGGAAAGGAAGCGGAAACGAATTTCTCCTTTAGCAATAATGGGGAATTTGGAGAAGACAAGTTACCTGTTTGACTGTCCTGATCGGCACCTTGTCAACCGGTGGAATGTCATTAAAGATGTCTGTGGAATGACTGTCTTCTGAGTCAAGCTGATTTTCTGACTCAACCTTATCCACCCAGTCCTACGAAAAACGGGGAATTGTTAGTTAATATGGTCTCAGGAAATTCGAGACGAGACTATACAATAAACTAGAAATGGCTTACGAGGAAAGTTCGCTTCAGCTCGTCCAATTCCTTGGTATTCATTTGCTCTGAACGAATCATAGGAATCTCGACTCTGAGTAGTCGACTTTTGGGATTCAGGGTCTCCAGACGATTTACGGCAAATTTCTCCAAATCCGGGAAATGGCCTTCCTCCCCAGACCTACATATCAGTGACAGCCAGGAACAAGAAAATTCCAACGCATTACTATTGAACCGTAAATTGATTGTTCAGTAATGACACAAAGTACAAGTGGTGTTCACCTCAGAATTTTAATAATTTTCTCTATTTCTTTGAAGTCATTGCAAGTTTCAATGTAGCGGAAATCCAAGTGATCGACGGGAATATCCAAACGCTCAAGAAGTGTCTTCTTTCTCCGCATTTCGGAACGTTCCTCCTGCCCAGCTTCTCTTGCCAATTCTTTCATTTTTTCGAAAGTCCGAAGTTGACAGTTGACGAGCCAGTAAGTACACGACGTGCTCCGCTTAGCTTTTTAATTTAAAAAAAAAGATTCGAAAATATTGCGAATTTCCTCAGAAAAAGAATTGAAATTCTGACAGGCAGCTTGCACAAAGCGACGGCGGGCTGTGTTCCTTGTTCCGTTCTCCGTTGTCCTGTCCTGTCCTAGTCCCTTTCAATTTCCATCCCACCTGCAGCAAAAGTAAAATGAGGATTCTTTTCTTCGGATTCCGCAGGAACAACTTTTATTGACAAAACGGTTTCCAACGCAATAGATTAATCATCGGCAGCAGGGTTACAAAGGATATCTATAAACACTTCTATTTAACAGTCACAACACGGTGGTTCAGCGGTAAGTTAATAGCAACAGTCAGCTGGCGAGGTGAAGATGTGATTGTTGCTAAGCAGAGGCTGTGCATGACGAACATAAAAACATGGGTACCCGATTGGTCGTGGGCCCAACTTGCTCGTTTAACGTATTGGTATAAAGTAATAAGTGTGTAACTCATCATAGTAAAAGTTATGAATAACTTCAAAGTTTGACAGACGACTGAAGTTAATTACGAGTACTACACATCCAAGCTTAATTCAAGGTAGTTTCTTTATTAGTTCCACCACTTATAAATATAATTATGACCAGAAGGCTGTTTCACATTTTATCGACTTGATTTACTCCAGCGACTGGACTGGATTTGGGTTAACCCGTGCGTACTGATCACGAAGTCCTAGGTACATGTCAATGAAGTTGATATGTGTGTACTTCATACGGAAGTCCTTCATAGTGTCCAGGATAACAGGTCGAAGGTGAAGGAGCTTTGAGTGGCAAACCGTTGGAAACAAGTGGTGGGCAGGATGGTCTCCAAACGAAACCAAATTGAAAAATAAACTTTCACTCGTACTTTCCGCTCGATCTTTTGTCGCATCCAGCTGACATAGACTTTAGAGTGAAAACACATGATAGCATGCTCAGAGAAAATTCAAACGAGTCCCTCCGAATAAAATCAAGAGAACGAGCATACACAATGATGTGCATTCTGCACTAAAACTTACCCGAAATCTGGATTATTTCGGGACTCGTCCCCATCGTGAAAGCTCGTAGGGTGATGGTGCCCCACGGTGAAACCAGTCAACGTGTAGGCGAAGGAGCACACGGAATGGATGACCACCCAACACAGAAGCGTCCACTATACAATTGCAAGATTTGTAATTGTAATTAATCCATTACTTCCTTATAATGTAAGTTACTTCGCCTTTGATATATGCCCCCAGTGCTACGAAACGGTGTCGTGAGGCTCTGAGCGGCGTCAAGATGTACAAATGGCGGTGCGAATGGGATGCGAGGCAACAAAATGAGTTTAAGAAATACCCGTTAGCAGGCAAAGTGTACGGTTAACAAGTAAGATTATGAAAAAAGCTTCGAATCGCAAAAGTGTTTAGCATCACATCCACGCCATGTTAAACACTGCGCTACTAATTCAATGGTGGAACCATCTGTGAGAACTTACCCCGACAGATGAAGTAACACGTGCGAGTACCAGAAACTCCACCAATGGCAGGTAGCTCTCAGCACGCATGCACCGCCTACGTACAAGGGTATTCCACACTCGCACGAAGAAAATTGGAAAAAAACCAACGGGAAAGAAAAGAAGTTGGTAATAGAAGGCCCCGTAGCGCTGAAGCCATCCCTTGTGCTTGTTGGGAAGGAACTTAAAAATCGGCTCGAAACCAGTTATTTCGTAGTCCTGCGCTTTATCAGAATCCGGCTCATTTTATCAAGAGACATCCAATAATTCAGAAATTAACGATTAAAGTTACATGATGACTTACAAGTAGAGTGTTGGGGTAGTTGTGGTGGCTGACGACATGCCCAATTTTCCACTCTAGCGAAGACATGAGTCCCAAGTCAAAGTAGTACTGCCTCCAAGTGTTTCGAAGATGCAAAAAGTTGTGGGCACAGCCCATAACAAAATTTAACATTAATCCGGCAAACACTAGCATCA
>WJFA01004860.1:0-10072 GCA_009870155.1 Pseudobourletiella spinata
CTCGTCAAGAGGAATCGTTTGGTACCAAAGTTTCTAAAATTTGAGAGTACTCGTGTCACTCAGGTCGAAACCTCTTGAAGTTACTCTTTAGCTTTAGCCACTGAGGCCTAATCTCAATAGGAGAGTCACTTTAATGTTCACAAAGGATCGACTCGGGATTTAAAGCAAATGTGATTTATGGCGAGGAAAAAGCATACGTTCGCGCGCAAAAATTAAAGGGCCAATGTTATTTGTCCATAAGAGCTCTTTAAATTTGACCGTTATTGACCGTTAATTATGCGTTTTCCTCGCCTTTATTCATTGATCATTACCTAGCATGTGCTATAACCCTAATGCCTTTCGGTCAACTAACATCTACTTTCAGAAAAATTCAATTTGGAAATTTCAACACAACTGATTCTGGAACACTGGGAACTCTACGCTGACGTTCAAAACTTATACTATGATCTGTTATTGCTTCCATTTTGGGAAATCCCATGTTAATTTTCCCACAATCAGTTGTGTTGAAATTTCGAAATTGAATTTTTTTGGGAGTAAATATTAGTTCGCCGAAAGGCCTTAGGGTTACCACAGGCTCAGGAAGGGTCACATGTGCTTTTAATCCCGAGTCCTTTGTGGACCCTCCTATTCAGCTCGGGGATTTTGACTTTGGAAATTTATGATAATTAATTAATACTATTACTTTTACGAGTACTCTGTAACCAAATTTCTAGCATGGAAGTTACGTACGGATTTTTCTCTACGATTATAGTGCTCATGCGTATGGCCCCGGAAAAACGAACACAATTAAGTTATCGAATACATGATTGCCCTGCAAAAGAGTTTCGCGCTCAATAAACTTTTTCGTGAGTACAGTGAGCTAAGTCCATGGTGGTAGCGTACGTTAGAAACTGATACAGATGCTTGGACGGGATGTGGACTTGACCAAGAATAGTTCAAAATCTGAATTCTAAATAGTGAGCGTGCGTGCTAGGAAGTGGAGTGAGTATTATTGCGGATTCGGACAGAAATTAAACTTAAATTTAGGGGGACAGAAATTCGAACAGAAATTTGAACTTAAGTTTCAAACTATAGTTTTTGTCAGAAATTAAAATTTAGGCAAATTAAAATCTCTATTTTAGCCGAACAGAAATTATAAATTTTAATTATATATCTTCACTAGGCTGTAGTATAGATACAGCGCGTGGCGTCTGCATGCGAACTAACTGAAACCCTAATGTGGAAGTCCATGGGTTCCACGCGGAATCCTGAACTTGGTAGGCCAAAACTTACACCTTGAACGGTTGCTATTACGGGGTATAAAGAAGTGCATTAAACTGGAAAATGGCTACTAGGTAACCCTGGAAATTGAAGAACTAACTATGTAATGGTCAAGGCCCCACAGACGCGGATGATTTCCTGGACCCACAATTTCTCAGTTACAAAATAGGAATAAATAATGGAATAAAATGGATGGGATTTCCATCATGGAACATCATCTTAATTGCTTGACAGCATTCGATGCGGAAATAGAAACAGCGTGCGTTAAGTGTTCTTTATTGAAGAATGGCCGGTTGAACGGAGGCATTTTCGTTCGAACCTGAAAAGAAATCGTTATGATCACTTTAGCGGTCCCACGGCAAAACGCGCATAACTCACGAACTCGTTGACAGATTTGTGTGATTGTTGTTTCAAATGATAGAGAATTAAATTCTCCAGGATGCACAGTCAGAATTTTTTTTACATCTTGCGTGGTGTTACTCAGACTTTGAAAAGAAAATGGCAAAATTTGATGATTTTCAAGAAATGTAAATTTCAGCTTTAGTTTGAAATTTTTAAAAAACTACGGCAGCGTTTTTAAAATCCTGTACGGATATCCAAGAGAATGTAATTCTCTATCGTTTAAAACAAAAATCACTCAAATCGGTCAACGCGTTCTCGAAGTTATGCGCGATTCGCAGTTGGAAAACAGAAACTTTCGTATTTCCCGCCAGAATGGACCGCATGCTGAAATGCAGCGCGGAATCGTAATTACCCGGTGGGAGGATCATATAATGGGCGGTAGTCGAAAATCGGATGCCATGATGCTCAAGCCTTTCCGATTTGTATTGAAAAGCTCTTTGCCCAACCCAATCTTAGTTTGACAGTGCGGGATTTAGAAAATGTGGGAAAAGGGGAGAAACTGTTGTGAGCTTGGGACCAAATTAAAATAGCTTCACCTTTCTAATGAGCATATATATTAGTTTTTGTGGCTGAATTTTCAAGCAAGTGTCTAAATCGACCCGCATTAGGCCATCGAAGTCCAGAAATGTAGGTCCACACCGAGCAAACCATCTCACACTCTACACTCATGACGACGCCCTCCTCTAAGCAATACGGAATATGTCAGGCAATGGCGACGGCTCCACTCGTCTAAAGATATACATATATGTCCGGTTCTCACAAAGAAATCTGGATTTAATATTGGGGTTGGAGTTAAGTAAAACGATCAGAAAAATCGATACAGAGCCTATCGGATTGCACGGGAAAAAAACCTCCCACTTCACATTGCATGTCTTTGCTCTACTCTTTCACAAACAGATAAGCATGTTCTGCACGGAATCTGTTCCTGTAGAGACAGTTTAACGTTTTTAAGTTTATGTTTGTTCTTTCTCCTCCTCTCGTCCACTCACTAACATTATAAAATTAACGGTGAAAATTATGGTTTTACTGGCGAGGGAATTCCCCGTACACCGAAGCTCATGCCGTCATTTAACACAAGGTTCAAGTCGTGAGAATGAGACTCCTTGTCAACGGACAAGAAGAGGTTGTGCCGTGGTCATGCACTTTATTTCCCCGGAGGACTCCGGTCGCTGCGGCAACGCCTTAGAAATATCATTGCCTCACATTACGGTACACCTACCGATGGGAACATAAATGTCTTCTAGTTGATGTGATTGGCAGCAAAATTATATCTTTAAGCTCTATTAGGCCTAAATATTTATGACCACTCCCATATATATTAATTTATCGCTTTTTATGCAGACATGATACTTTCGAAGGTTAAGGAACGGTTATCCATCCAGTACTTCGTTATTAGTGCTCACTTCGAAGAGGTAGTGACTCTCAAGAATAGCTCCAACTATTCAAAAAATTCTGAGGGCCCATTCTCAAGAATGAGAATCAATGCAATTATTCTGAGCAAGTTTTTATCTGAACAAGTGTTAGACTGGAAGTCACTTGAAAAGTGCTGACGTCTACAGTGAGTAGTTTTCATAAGAAGCATTAAGGCAAATCGATCTAATTTTACTTCACCCTGTTTTATACAACTAGTTTGAGTTTTCATCCTTCAAAAATAAGTATTTCTTTAAGCAGTTGTAAGATTTTCATGGTAGTCTTCAAATTTTTCCAAACAAAAATTAAAAAATGCCTGGGAAAACGAAAAATATACGGTTGTTGCGTAACATTTAAGAAAGGGCCGAAATATGTAAATAAATATGTAGTACGTACTAAAAGCCATGATATATGTAAAATATGTAAATATATTTGGTGTCCACTTAACCCCAAATCATGTGATTCGTGAACACATTTATCTTTCAGGAGCCTCCGACGCGTCTCCGATAAATACATATAAAATAAATATCCGATGTCATGTCCGTTATGGCTAGGTAAGCGTACGCTCGATTACTCCAGAAGTTTACGATTTTCTGCAGGGCTCTAGCAGAAACAGTCCCACTCCAATACTAATTATAATGGATAACATGATAATTCAAAAACTCTACCACAATTAAAATCTAATTCATAGTTGTCTCAATCACTGTGAAACACTCCAAGTTTTCCGACTAAGTTGAAACATACCAACACACATGAGCAAGTAGTGGTAGATACAAATGAAAACAAATTTGTTGAAAACAGTAACCTACAAAAGCTTTCTGTTGACAGTTGTAAACACCACAGTTACCTCAATGTTACGTTTGTAAACAACCTAGTTGTAAACAATCTGCTCCAAATGCATACTGTTGACAAATGCAACACGACAGCTTTTATGCAGCTACGGTTGCATTTGTCAACCAAGTTTGAGATTTATGAGTTCATTTATTTTCAATGTCCCTCTGAAAACATGCTCATTGCAATCAGAGGTAAAAGGACACTTTTCAACATCTTCCACGTTGTTGAAAGCTGTCACTAGCCTAGTTCGACCAAACCAATGTACTGTAATGATAATTTTCTGTCGGTAAGATCCTTAGAACAACTTAAGATTACTCTGCATCCCACGTTCTCCTTTAACGGGAGCGATCGTTAAGTTACAAAGAATAGGATTCGTGCTCACAGATTCGTTCCACATCGAATGCATTTACTTCGAAAATCCCCTTTAATCGCATCCAGGACGAATTACAAAATCAGAAGTACAAAGTACGTGATGGCAAATTAGCTCAGATTGATACTTAATTGAAGAATATTACGAAATACTTAACTATGGGAGCGACATTTTCATTAAAATCGCAAAAAATCATTATCGTAGAGTCTAGTGACAAAGCTTACAAATACTGTGCGGCCGAGACTTACAATGCTATTGTTAATGCTATAAACTCATAGGTATTAAAGCCGAGGAAATGGTTGACCGTCATAATCGGTCGCAAAACCCTATAGCAGTTGGCTAGTAGTCGCGAATCACAAAGACTGCTTAGTTGACCTCCTGGAGCGAGGAGGTAGCCTCCAATTTCAACTAGATCATCTGCAATTCAAGCGTAGGAACCAGTTTTGCAAAATTGAGTTATACAATATGAATTAAAGAGAAACATTCTCTGAGATCTACATCTTTTGAAGCTGCATCACGCTTTCCAGCTTTCTCTGTGTTAACAACAAATAATTGGGGTAACTGAGATAGCCACTGTTTAGTTGGTCCTTGATTCTTGGCTATTTCAGGATGCTCACGAAGTATGCTTTTAAATACTTCCTTCCTTTTCTTTACGCCTGCCGTGGGATTCACCTGAAGTAGGTTGATCAGTCGCCCCAATTCCTTTTCCGGAGCTCCCCACTGCTTCAATAGCTGCATACATCATATTTGATCAATTAATTTTCGGTTTAAAGGAACCATTAGCGCCGTACAAAACCACTTACTTGCAAAATTTGTGGATCACTGGCATAAAACTGGAGCAAGATTGAATCGGCTATTCTGAAAAGAGCGTCGAAGTTTGTTTCTGAAGTGGAAAACAGTACCATAGCTTTGACAGCCATTGAGAAAACTCCTTGAACTACTTCTGGATAGTGATAAATGTATTTTAAAGTGAGCAAAATAGCTCTAGATGCCTTCAAACTAGCTTGACTGAATTTCCAGCACAGGGCTCTGTAATGACGAAACAAAGTTGAACTGATTAGGAAACCTCCGATTTGGTCAGTACGTCTTAGTATCTCATCAAAACGAATACTTACGTCGCACTTAGATGGACAATGGCCTGGAAACAAATTGTCTCGTTCATGATCAACTTCCCTATTTCGCCCATCTCATTCATATTTGAAGCTTGTTGACTTCTTGGATGTCCATTATGAGGCCCTTCATCATCCATGTCCATTGAACCACTTTCGTAAACAGTCTTATTTAAGTCCTCCGTTGTATTATTCGAAATTTCTAACAGTCTGACGACGACGTCAAAGTATTCTTTTGTTAGTAGGCGCAGGCACGCATTCTCCACGACTTCAGCCTCCTCACTGGGAGCCTTTTCATCATCAATCGAATCGAAATCCACTGAAGCCCAACGACTAACAAGCCGGTTCATCACTGTAATTTCACCATTAAAAACTCATTAAATAATAAAATAATTGCTCCTTATGCACATCGAATAAAAACATTTTCAATCTCACAGAATATTCCAAAATGTTGAATGAAAGGGGTGACCACTGCGGATGCGTATTCATATGGACAAGCAAGCAGGAATGGCTTGTAAACCATTCGTAGAAACCGACGGATTTGAAAATCATTCATTTGAGCACTAGTTGTACCGACATAACTCAAATACGCATCGGTGATATTTGGAATGGAGTAGAGCCTCACTCCAAATTTGGGGCCGCAGCCCCCGATGATAACATATGCAGAATCTTCAATTGTCCGTACGAAAGACTAAGTATGACAAGAGGGAAATACTGATTAATCAGTAAGAACGCATATTTTTTTAAAGTTTGAAATACTTGTGGCAAACACGAGCTTGAACTAATACCTGAAGTTTTTCGTTAAAAGACCTCTTCATCCTCGCATTTTCGTCATTAGGGCTTAAGTGGTCCACAAACCCCAGTAAAGAGTTGCGTTCTCCAGCATTCATGTCCACCAGAAATGATAACTGAGGATCCAGAACAAGACTATGCAAAGTTCTGATCAGTGATAGAATGACCGGGAATGTAGGACGAATGTAATTGAATAACTCTGCGGCGAAGGTTGTGGATCCGAAAGAACTTTCAGCTGGAAATTGGATCCGATTGAACATGGCCACGAGCAAACTTAAATTACGATGGAACAGCGGTCTCTTCAAATAAAATGTTTCTTCGGTGAACATGGTAGCGAATTCAGTGGGTGAGCGGCAAATGTTAGCAATCTCCTGCCACTCAGTCGGTAGTATCAAGGTAGAAATAAAATTCAGTTGCTGGGATCGCTCCTCCCTAAATAATGCAATAACAACAAGTGAGCACTCCTGCATCGCAATTTAGAACTGAATTCACCAAACGACACTCTTACCAGCGGTTTGACGTAATCAGCAAGGTTTCAATCAAGCTCACGTATTCCATAGAGCTTAACTTGTGTTTTATATTTTCAGTCTCCTGGTGAATGGAACTGAACATTTCCACAAAAATTTCCCCATTATCTTTCGCCAACTGCAACCAAAATTTACTATTTGGATTTTTGACACACATTTCATTCTTCACAGACCAAGAATCTGCCTACTAACTGACGAGCTCGTTGTATTTCTCCGAAAATAATAAGTACAAATCCTCACCTTGATAAAAAGCGCAGCGACGTGCCTACGTATGTTCCTCTCTGTCTCTGGATACGAAAAACACTGGAACAAGGTCTTGATTATTGAACACGTAAATTCAGTGATATCACTTGTCATTTCACGCTTTCTCCTCGCTAATGTGAGGAATATGAATAGCCCAGACACACTGGACAGCATTGCTGATTTCCGTTCGATATTTTCCTCCGCCCGGAATTTCAAGAAACACTGCTGCAAGTGTTGGAGACCTAGGGCCACAACTTCTTCATCGTCCTAGAATATTTAGTTCTTCGTAAGTAATTTTAGCAACATCACATGGCTAAAAGTTTTGTCACTTGACGTTGAAAACAATTTAAACTATCTCTCGGCAAATACTTACACATGAAACGGTAGAGCTGACAGTATCAATTACAGATCCAAGGGCTTCCCATTGTGAAACTTCCATGCTTTCCGCATTATTGACAGCATGTACTATCCACGGGCTGAGTAAAACGTACATTTGTTTCCACACACGATTAATACTTCGAAGCATGTTACAGAATTCCCCTTTCAGTCGGTTCATCTCATCCTTTTCCTCCCGAATCGGACTGCTGACTAACTTCTTAACGATTAGGTTGATAATGCTGTAAAATCCAAATATTTTATAGGTTCAGATTGAATGACATGTCGAAATACTGTGAAGTCTAAATAAACTCTCAAATATTTGTAGGAGCCCAGCCATTCATCGCATGTACTCACATACCTGGTTAGCAGTCTGGAATACTGAGGCTCCAACAAACACCCTTTCGCGTCTGAATCTACGGTACACCGTAAGAAATTATTAAATGCACTAGCAGCACCCAAAACTGCTGCCGATTCAGATCTAGAGGCCATGCAATCTACAGCTGTGAAAAATTTCAACAAGGAGTCCGGATCCTTTTCACAATTGGAAGCGACGAAGGCGAGTACGTCACAAAGTTGACGGATATAATGCTGATCACCCGGATCAGCTTGTTTAACGGCTGAAATGTAAGCATCGAAATTTGCTTGTATCTCAGCACAAATTCTACTCTTCTCCTTCTTCTCCGATGATTTTCTTTGGAAAAACTGTAACAAAAAGTTTACCCTCTCCTATGAATTTTTTGCATGTGTACTCGGAAATTACGAGTTAGAAACACGTACTTGTAAAATGCAATCTGCCATGTCACACTTAAAGTCTGGATCACTGAGAAGTTTGAAGAATAGTGAGAATCGATTTTCTTCCAATAAATAGGTTCAAATTGGCCAATTCGATGAATGGGAGCAATGACCCAAGAAATAACTTGCACTTTCCCAAATCAACGATGGACTTGGTTGTGGCATAGCATTGCAGGCTATAGTAGAGTAATTGAAACAAGCTTGGAACTACATCTTTTGCTACAGCCACTAAACTTTGTAACAGTTCACGTTTTCGGGGAAAATTTTCCTCCACCTGCAATGTGATTTTACAGATTTGTCAATTTTCGTTTCAATTTAATGAAGCAACTAACTTAGGGAATAAAATAGAAACTTTACCTGGCACATGGAAATGTCTTCGAAAAGCCTTCTAAGTATTATATAGGGCAAGTTGGAGTGTTTGCCCAGATCAAAAAGGGTCGGAATTAAATCGCCCCACAGCTGAGGCCATTCGCGTTTGGCAATTTCCACAATCGTCCTACGTATCATCCAAATTAAGATCTTTTATTTATTTGCAGTTGCTGTTGCTTGTCATTCCATGACTTACCGTGCTAAAGCTTCTTTTAAAAAGCTCGGTTGATTTGACAAATTCGAGAAGTTGGTTTCCAATAATGACATAAGCTGGTGCTGAAAAATTAAAAGGATCGTATTAATATTTTCGTCAAGTCACAGAATACGTTCAGGGCCCATCTCACCTTGACGACATTACGACATTCCAGGGTAGCCCAATGATACTTCACAATGTCCTCGAGAATTTTTAGCCCAGAAAAAACTACTTCTACCTCAGCCTGCGATATAAGCACTAAGCCCACTTCGGCAACTTTAAATGGCGTTTCTGTCGTTCTAAATGTCTCACAAAATACTAAAGCGTCACGACGGGCAGCTGGAGACGATTCAGGGTGAAGCTCCGTCTAAAACAAATTTAATATTTGCATTCATTACGCAAAAAAATGCAACATCTATTTTCGAAAAACAATCACTGAAGTCAGATTTTAGAGCTGGACAATTTTTCTAGTATCCAGAAAATAGTTGTAGAGATCGCTTTTGACACGTTCAAATCTGTCCTCTTCTAAAAAAAGTTAAATTTAAACTCCGCCTAGAAGTTACCCGTATGCATGCCACAAACTTCTCCACGGCTGACTGTATGCTGGAACTTTGTAAATCCATGCTTCAAGTTGCAGGTAATCACCAAGAACTTTCCACAAATTAAGTAATAGACCTTAGCATAAAATATGACACGGTGAAACTAATAGCTTTTCAAGACAGCTGCACTTAATCACTGAACCATCAGTTTTTTAAAAAGTTGACTGGACAAAAATTATTTAGGTGATGTTCTAAATTTCCGGTCGAACATCATCAAATTACATTAAGCCTATAATAATTCTTTCCACACCGGCTGGATAAATCAAATCAGCTCTTCTGCAAGGCGGCCAGGCGAAGGTATGGATATTACCGCCAGTGTAACGAACGATGGAACCCAAGGATGAACGGTTTATAACGTTGTGCTGTTGAATCACGGCAAGGGGGCTAACGCGAGTATATTGCGGGTTCCCATTTCATATCTACAATTTGCGTTTACTTTTACGTTCCTGAATCCAATTCAAAATGATTAAATATAGATTGTAGAGAATCCTGTGTTCGGCAAAACCATACTTTACAAAACCATACACCACCAACATTTGTTTTTATTTCACGCCTACATTTTCGATTGTTGTGAAAGGGAAAGGAACAAAACGATGCGATGCAATTGACATTATAAATTGTTAAGGAAACACATACTGTTACTGAAACAGTTAAGAAATGCTAGAATGATATAAAGGTCATGGTCATGGTAATTTATTGTAACCGTAGCATTGCCAATCGTCAATAACGAAGTCGTTTCAGTCTCCGAAGCTCTAGCTATACAGTGAGGATGAGAATAATTATTTAATATAATT
>WJFA01004861.1:0-10072 GCA_009870155.1 Pseudobourletiella spinata
ATATATATATATATATATATTTGATTCTTATTCGTCTTCGTATTTTTCTTGCAATTCTGTCAAAATTGAACACGTGCGCGCATAAAGTTTTCATCCCCCTATTATTGCACCCGCGCCTTCATAATTGTAGAGTCAGGTTACGGGCGGTGATATTGAGAGAGCCTTTAATATGTAGTACATTGCAGTTTTTTTTGCATTACGATCATCATCACGGATTTGTATTGTGTACGGCCACTTGGCAAGGCTGCACTGCTTTCTCAAAGGGTGATCATCATATTTAGAACCCTTACCTACACTACTTCGCTTCCACTTGGTCTCTCACATCGACATCGAGTCGAGTCGTCGATCAGTTGTGCAGGACGAGGTGTGCCTTGCGCCTGTTGAGGTGTGCATGTAATGTGCGTACGTGAATTTGTATGTAGCTTGTATGTGGATGCGTGCGCGAATGTGTATGCAGTGTGTGAGTGTGTGTGTTTGGAGTGCGAAATGTGTGACGTGAGGACTCTGAATATCTGGCTCCCACAACCGCAGTTGTTGCTCGCTGAGGTTGATGTGTTGCAGAAATCCATGTAATTAGGATACGACGGCCCTGTGTACTCTGAGTGAGTATGAGGGAAAGGAGCGCACACAAATGGTTCTGACTTCTCCTCGTATCCTGTGGAGTGGACTTTTAAATCAAAGTAATGATATGTCGGTCGGTAATTGCAAAGAGGTTGTGTCTGTGTGTGTGTGTGAGTCACTCGTCAGAACTTGTGACTCGATATACTTGACTGTCTCTCGGCCATATATTCTTGATAGAGTTGGGCAGCACCAGCAGCAGAGTACGTACATGAGATGGTGGGGGAGGTGGGTTCTCCTTGTGGGCTCACTCACTGACTGACTACGGGTTTGCCTTTTGATATTAAATCCATTTTCATTTTATACCTGGAAGGAAAAGGGATGGACGAACGAGTCGACGTAGCGGATGACTGTGTAGGTTAGTTACATATGTCGTCTTTTCCACACCGTTGTTCACCTCATAATAATAGTAACTTTTCTACAGTCTGTCTCTCACCTCTGTCTCTCTGACTCGATTCCATACACTTATAAAGTCCTCATTCCATATAATTACTTTTCCACTTGGCTCAAAGATTAGTTAAATGAGCTCAGAGAGCTCTAATGGTCGATGGGGAGGGAGCAATATATTCCACGGCATGTCTTTGACTTGATGAGTTCAAGCGCTGGTGGTTAAATGGTAAGTTGGTAAGTGCCTGAGCAGGAAGTTCTTCTTCGTTGTTGTCTCTCTGTATTGCGTGAAGATAATTTTTCCCCCTTCCGGTGATTTAACTCACATTTATGCAAAACTGTGAATTTTACGGAGTAGGGAAAATCCCTACAGATTTTCAAATCCTCCACGCCAGGAAGGATCTTGCCATAAAATATTTGGCGCAGGATTTAACCTCGTGCATTGTGCGGTCATGATGTGCGGTGTTGGGGCTGCTGTCATTATGAAGTTATCCAAACATTTTTTAGAATAAATAGGACAGAGAGGATGTGTGCTCTTGGTGGAATTTAGTTTAAAGTGTAGTAGTGGTGGTGGTGCAGCAACCTATTTTAAAAGGGACATAAATAGAGCAGGCACAAGTTTGTTATTGCTGTCGGTCGGCTCGTTGGTTCGTTCGTGGGTTGTTGGTTGCAGGCAGTATAGTTTTGTCAGTGTGAATGTGACTCGTGCAGTACTACACTGCTTATGGACGAGGTTAAAACTTGTATGAATTTATGTTCCCTGCACAAGAGCGGAGAGCTGTGCTGTGCTTACACAATGACGAAATCATGAATATGATTTGACTAAGAAAAACTTTATAGAGGTCTTTGCAGTGTCAGAGTTAAGTTTGGAGAGAGGTAGGAGTTGTGCCGACAGAAGTTATAATAGAGTATATGAGTGTGTGTGTGTTTGCTGCATGTGCATGTGTGCGAGGCTGTCATTAGTTTTGTAGCAGTAGAATTCCATAGTGTAGTGTTGTCGTATTTCGTACGTGGATTTTGTCCGGTTCAACTGTTACCACCGTTCGTTCCTCGTACCTGTCCCTGTACCATAAAACTTGTTTAATTACTCCCTCTTTGCCCGAGGTATTGTTCTTGGGCATTGGAACAACAATAGGAACAAGGCTGCTGCAGATCCGGTCTCATGGGTCTTATAATCATCAGCAGGCACCAGCTTGAAATTTTCCCACTTCCTGTGTGTATGTGTGTGTGTTTTAGAACCAAGTTTTACGGCTCAGCACCAGCAGTGCTGCGAGCATATTTTCTAACTAGTTTGTTGCATGGTGCAACTTTGTATGTAGTGGAGAGGGAAGTTAACTTGGGGCTTAATTTTTCTTGCTTAAAGTTCCTCTCACTGTCATATGAGTTGGTTGGTTTAATAGATCAGGTTGAGTGCATATAGCAAGACAATGTAACAGTCTTTTTGTGTAACTGTGTGTGTGTGTGTGTGTGTGGATGTGTACGTAGTGTAGTTCCCTTGTAACTGTGTGTATCTGTGTGAAACTTGTGTGTGTTTAACTTTGTTTGTGTATAACTAACTGTGTAGATGTGTGGATGTGGGTAGGACAGATGATTGCCAGAGTTCTTGTTTTACAGTTATAACTCCCATTTGAAAACTTTTTTCCTTCTTTTTTCCGCCTTGCGTCGAAACTTGCATTGGATTTCTCCTCTTCTGGTTGCTGTGTACTTGCATATAGTTTGATGTGTGTGCGTAGTACGGATGTTGTAAATGTTGAATAAAAGAGCAAGTGGTGTGAGGTTTCCGCCGGCGCGTTCGTTCGTTCGTTCCTGAATAACTTTTGATCAAGCTATATCTTTTTGTTATTCTTCGACTGCAATGATCACACAGAGGACAGGAGCAGGAGATTTGCTGCCGCTCATTCCATTCCTGGAGCAGGCGGAATAGGTACAGGAATGTGGGCGTTCCAACTAACCTGCGAGGTTTTTTGGACCTTTTTATGTATGTAAAAGTTTAGTAACCTGTTACATGCATAAAAAGTTTTAGTGGATGCTATACGTATATCCTTTTACACGGCTGGTTACGCATTTACCAGGCGGGTGATTTGATTGCATCGTATAGGTAAAGTTTCCGGGTCCTTTTCCTCAACTAATAGGTGCAGTGGAGCGTGTAATTTCGGTCGGTCCCTGTGTGTGCAATGCACACGACAAACGTTTTTCCCGGCGAGTAAGTAAGTAAGTGGAGGCAGAAAATGATTCTGTGGAAACGCGAGTACGTGTGGATTTTTTGGGAGTCAAGTCTGGTATAGTAAAATTCAAACAAAGGAAACACTTTTACGATGTTGAGCTATAAGCTGGGCAGAGGAGTTAGGAGCAGAGGAGAATTGAACATGCGGTCATTATGTAAGAAAAAGAGTTAGTTGACGCGGAGCGGCGGCGACGACGACGACGTTCTGTTGGAAGAAAGTGAAAAACTGGAGAGTTGTTTGTTGGAAGTTGGAATTATATAGGAAACGTTTGGGTATGTGCAAGTGTGGGCAGAGTTTTTCTCTATGATGATGATGATGATGCTCATATGTTGACGATCTGACGTCAGTTTGCCTTCGGACTTGACCGTTCTTGACATCCGTTTTTTTTTACCTACGTATAAGGTTAAATGACCTCGATGCATGAGAAAAGAAGTTTTACATTCGGTGAGTTTTTCATAGTTTGTGTGTGTGTGTGTGTCTGGCTGTATGCTTGGATCGGAGGACTTAGGGTAAGTATTGGGTGTCGGTAGGAGCAGTACACGTTTTCGTTCACATTAGCCTTGATCGCTAGTTAGTTTGCATTGTTCTGCTATATCCTGTGCTTCGTTCGCGGCTCTTGTCTCTATATGCTGGATTGTGATTGTGAGAGGAGCAAAATGTGTGTATATATGCATAAAATTGTCTGTCGTCGTCTTCAACTTCTTCCTCCTCTTCCTGACTCAAGTATGCACTGTAGAGTAGGCGGACTTCTGTAGTTGAGGACGAAGTAAGTGGTGGTTCGTTTGGAACGTGGTGGTGTGTCACAAAGTGGGAGCATGGAGATGGAATATTATTATAGCTCCTTAGAGTCTCATATATGTGTGTGAGTGAGATAGGGAGAGAGAGAGAGATGTGAACGGCTTTGAACTTGTTGTGTGAATCTAATTATAGTGATGCTAAAATAAATGTTCTCCTGGCGCAGTAAGTAAGTAAGTGAGTTTGATGTGCGCGCGGTGCGGGTCGGTAGGTCGTCTGACGGTCATGTTCATTCATGTAATGATTACTAATGATGCTCTTTTTGTGGTTCTTCCTCTCTTCCCACACAGATCTTGAATTAAGATGCATTCGACGGAAGTGGAGCCGGAACCCCACGAGGTTTTCCTTGGACTGGGGCTGTTGATTGGGGAGGGTCGAATCCCGGGTTTGACACCGAGGGGCTATGGGGAAGGGCCGCACTGTTCTCAGTATTTGCAGTGCAATGGGAAGAGCCACTCCTGTGTTGCCGACAATTACTTGGTAAGTCATTAGTGGTGACGCCACAGAGGAGTGTGTGCATATATTGCTGAATGATGATGGAGTTGTATAATGTTCGATGGAGGGTGACGGTAGTTGTGGTTTTTAGTTCGAAAGGAAGAAGGAGAAGTGTGTGTGTGTGTGTGTGTGCTGTGCGATAATGATGATGTGTACATGATGAAGAGGGCTGATAGGATGGAGTGACTCGTTGTTAATTTTCTTCGTTGATATTTCCACATCCACAGTGTATACGAGAGGAGAATTTCCGGAAGCATGTGGGCTTGCTGTGGGGGAACGGGGTGCCGCTCTGCATTGAAGTTCTCCTCTGCTCCGACTGTGAGTGCGGGCGGGACAAGGCGACGTCGGGGGAAGTGTCACCGCTGCCGGATCCGGCCTATGTTCTGCTGGAGCAGTGGACGGTGACGGCGACGACGAAGCGGGGGGCAGCAGAGCGGGGAGGAGGAGGAGGAGGAGGAGGAGTGGACAACCCGATTAGATCTCCGGCGGGCGGGAGGAATCTCCTCCAGGCCGTCCGCTCATTTCTCCACTTCTCCCAGCTGTCCGCCTGGCTATCCCTGACCAAGGGTGAGGAGCCGCGCTTCATCATGTACCGTGTCACAATGCCGGGGGAGGATTTCGCGTCCAAGTTTGTGCGAACGCCGCAGGATCATGAGTTCCCGGTGGGGACCGTGAAGAATACGACGATTAAAGTAAGCTGGGACGGACGCACGGGAATCGGGCTGAAGGCCCCACCTGTGCTCTCAGTCTTTGATGAGTTTATTTGGTTCAAATGAAGTGAGTAACTATAACAAGTGGGAATTTTGTAGGTGGTGGTGAAGTCGCTGCCAAGGTCGGAGCGGATCCCACACATCCTATGTTCAAATGTCGTCTGCCCCGTGCGGAGTGGGAAGAGGTCGCCGATGTTGAGTGAGTCACTGCTCGATCCGTCACCGCTACCTCGGCGTTTCCAGAGTCCCTCGCGGGAGTCTCCGGATCATTTACTCTTCATTCCGCGACCAGGAGCAGCGATCGATGACCGTCTTCCGTCTGAATGTACAACTCCCGGGAAGCACCACTGTACTCAAGTAATTGAAGCGTATTCTAGATTTGTTTACCCCTGTGAATTTCTGTCCACTACTGGAAACGGAATGACTGAATGAGTGTGATTTACCGTGAAATTTTCTTGTCTCTCCCTCCACCAATAAAGGACCATGAAGAAGTACAAAGAAACTCAGGGCCATTCACTACTAGTAAGGGTCGTCCGTCTCATTCTACGCGGATATCGCGGAGGGATCTGTTTCTCCAGTCGGTGGCAAATAGGCTCACGCCCTATCCTCAGCAGTCCCCGCTCCAGTCATCACAGAATCATCGTCATCATCCACTGCGATCCGACAACTCCGTGCTGGTCTCATTCCCAATCAAGCCAGAAACAGCCGGAACGGAGGCGGAAACCGCGGTGGGATCTTCAAATGTGTCAAGTAGGGACGCGTCGCCGGTCACAACCAGTGATGATGACTTGGATGGGCGGAGCCGGAGCCGGCCGATCCCCACGCTGCATGAGAAGATCAAATTCCGCAAGTCTTTGGACTCGGCAGCTTCCATGGTGTTCCACGGGAAAACTGGGCTTCCGCTTACTTCCAGCCCAGCACCTCTCAGGAAGGGGCAGGATAGGTTTGACTTTGATTCCAGCCTCATCTCACCAGCTCATATCAAATCTGCCATTACGAAGAACCAGTGTCATCCACGGTGAGTTGGGTGTTAATTAATTTTTTGGCATGTGTTTGGCTAGATAAGGAATTCCGCTTTGAACTCGTATGATGGGGATTAATTATTTTGTGTCTGGTTTCTTGTGTGCAGATCTTCGGAAGCATCGCAGGCGTTGTTGGGATCATTTGAAGAGTCCGTTCTGAACGGTAGGATTGAGCCGGTCTCCACAGTTGAGGGATTTACGGCTGAGATCGGAGCGAGTGGATCCTTCTGTCCAAAGCATCTCCACCTTCCCGTCACTGTCTTTTTCTACACTTTCTGTGACAACGACAAAGTGTCCACTCCCTACATGGTACGTGACTTTCATTCCACAGACACACACACACACACACATGCCGTCGGGAGCACGTGTTGTCGCCAAATACATTGAGATAAGGGTTCTGTCCGCATTAGTGTATAATACCTATGTGTTTGCTCAATCTCGGAGGATTGTGAAAGTCTGTCTGAGGATGAATGCTTGTGCAAGACAGAAGTAATGCCTACACACACACACAGTAGTTTCCAGACAAAGTTCATTTGTTCTCTGTAATAAACTTGTGTGATGGACAGGGCGTTATCCTAAAAGTGATCGTTCGAAGTTATTCGACTTGGATTTGCTCAAGCTGGCCTGCCGGCTTCTATTATTATTGTATGGCCCGACTGACTGAGGTCCGGGCCTATTTGATTTAGAAGTTACGTGTACTGCTACATTCACTCGGTTGGAGGTCAATTGGTAAAATTAACCCACCTATATCGTGTGAGTGCGTGTAGTCGTGTGCCCAGATGCTTGTCGAACCTGCTCACTCAATCTCAAGCCTGTCGATTTTAATTAGACTAATAGGGAATCCGGTGTTACGAAGGACGTGTGGCGGTGTGTGTGTATATATATATTAGTTTAGTGCATGACTAATGAATTTTCTCTCCTTTTGTATGTTTCTGTAGGCGCATATAAATGTGGGAAGGAAAGGCTACATTGTACCAAGGAAGGGAACTGTCCAGGTGACGCTTTTCAACCCTCTTCGAACTGTGATCAAAATGTTTGTGATCATGTATGACTTGAGTGACATGCCGGCGGACTCGCAGACGTTCATCCGACAGCGGATCTTCTACACGCCGCTGGGAGAGTCGGATACGCATCCGGATGCACAAAAGTGGCTCCGCTATCTCATCAATCTCCGCTTCGCCACCTCACGCTCCGGCCGGATGTTTCTTCACACTGATCTCCGCATCGTGATCTTTCGCAAGTCCGACGCTGACACTGCCATGGGCCATAGCAACAGTACCCCGCACGAGCTCCGCTCCTTCACCTACACGCCGGAAAATCCCAAGTACAGCTCCCGATTTCCCAAGTCCTCGTCACACCATTCAGCACTGGGCAGTAGTAGCAGCAGCATCATCAACAACAATAATAACAACATCATCATCAACAACAACAACAGTATAAAGAATGAACAGTAGTATAG
Organism: Pseudobourletiella spinata; assembly: GCA_009870155.1. NCBI lineage: Eukaryota > Metazoa > Arthropoda > Collembola > Symphypleona > Bourletiellidae > Pseudobourletiella > Pseudobourletiella spinata. The sequence goes on from WJFA01004861.1 coordinate 7,712, forward strand.
TGATGAATTTTCTGGGAATGTATAATATTGGGATTGAAGGACGATGTGGTGGGTGATGGTTTAGGAGGTGTGAGAAAAGCATCTATGCATATACACAATATGAATGTGAAGATGGACAGTTGTGAACTTTGTAAAATCACATCCTTTGAATCGAATCCGTTCTCTCAGAGTATCCTTTTGAGGAGGAGGAAGTCAGTAAGTTGAGGAAATGTGTACCCCGCGGGAAATGTTCTATTATTTGTGAGAGCACTGGAGGAAGAATATACATATATACATGTATTTGTACACTATCTATTGTGACATCCATTGTCCCACTCAGTTATGACGGCTGGCAGTGCATTCGTGATTAGCGAATGTATTTGCCACTAGCGCGACACAGGTATATGTACAGGTAGTGTGCATATTTGGTCACTAAACTATATGTAGGTATATGGAGTGACGGGAGAGACCCGTGTTCGTGTGTGTATGTGTATTTTACACTATAAAGGAAAAACGAAACTGGAATTGTAATGCTTTTCTCGTGGGAAGAAGGTTTACTAAAAAGGATATATAGAAAATCTCTAACTGTTAATAATCCCTCTGTCATTCATGACGTATGTAATATCACTACTATATGTAGAGGCTCTTGTTCTTGTAATAGAAAGAAAAAGGATGTGGTTCTCACCTTGCTGCGCGGGAATAGGGGGTTTTCGAAATGGCTTGTTATTGTATGTGTAAACACGTCGTATAGGCTGACGTGTGTGAATAGACCAAAAATAGCAAATTGTTCTGTGAATATAGTCAAAAAGCAAAGTGATGATGATGGTGAATATATAATGATATATATATAGTGATATATGGTAAAGAAAAAGAAGATGGAAAGGCGTGTGTAATGAAATTTGGCTTGTCGGGACAGGGAAAAAATTTCAGTCTGATGATCAGAGCACGATAATAATAATCATGAATAATAATTGTAACCCACTTATTAAACGGAGCTGAATTCCGAAGGATAGGATCCTATACCGGAATCTTCTCTCACAAAACCATTCTATCCCCCGATGATGATAATGATGATGATGAACTCCTATTTACACTACACTTGAAAATAACATTGGTCTTTCAAACTTTGGAAGAAACAAATTGATACATTGTTGTCGGAAAAAGGTTATATATAATATTATATGATAATAATAATAATGATGTGAAAAAATATGGCTGGAAGTCTGTCGCATATTGGGGAAGGAAAAAAAAACTATCCATTATATATATTTCAAAATATAATGATGATGATGATGATGAACTGTCATAAGGATAATATTTTAATGCACGCTGAATATTTACATTGTAGAACTCGGATAGGTGCTTTACTCGCAGTTTATTTTTTGTAGACGGTCGGACGTACGTTGTTCGTATTACTATTATATTATTATTATTACTACTACTACTATATATGATGTCGGATCATAATGATGATGTATTAAGGAGGAATCGTAACCGATGATGATGATTATGATTATAAATGGAAAATCTTCATTCCGGATGTGTCTGTATGTGTATACTGTGCATGGTAGTATGCAGGAGGGCATGAGGAATTGAAAACGTGGAAAAAAATACATTACGCTATGGGTCGCGTACATAACCCTTAAAATATTATAATGTTGATGGTGTTGAGGATGAGGGAGGGATGGAGTTGTGGCACTCATCGCAAAAGTCATACAGGTATACATGTACATATAAGGATATGTGTACTACTTGGGTCAATCAACTTGACATTATATTATGACCGCATCTGGAAATACGTGTGTAGTGTGCAGATGAATTCAATAAATTACCCACACATGCGTGCGAAACGATGCTGTGTGGTCGAAAGTAAAAAAAAACATGTAGTGAATTTTTGCACTGGGGCTCCGGTATCTTTATTTTCATATCTTGTGCATTATTTGCATTCTTTTTCTTCCTCTCACTCACTTCGTTGTAATGGAGCTGAGAGTTGCGTAAACGAATTAGAATTGGATGGTAACGGCGTGCTGCTCTAATTTTTCCTGTCTTTTTTTACCTTGTACTGGGTCGGAGGTAGGAGAACTCAAGACGTGATGGATCATTTTTTTGCCGGAGTGCAGCAGCAGCAACAGTGTGTGAGAGTGTGAAACAGGTTAAAGCAAAGAACCTTCAACTAATTACCGAACCATTGTATCTATACAGTCGGGTTGAGAATCTCCTGAGGAGAGAGATTGAAGGTTGGTGCTGCAACTTGGATGAGCCAACTCGGATCGCTCAGTTTTCAAGGCCTGTGCAAGAAATATAGAGAAAAAGGCTACTTGAAATTCCATGTGTAGATGTACAGCTGATGAATGGAGTACACGTGTGAAGGTCGTAATCCGT
>WJFA01004862.1:0-10072 GCA_009870155.1 Pseudobourletiella spinata
TCCCTAGCTAGCTTACAAACTATTGTTGACTGTAATTTTTATTTTATCTATTTTTTTTGTTATGAACAAAGTCAACAAAGTTTTTTTTGCCGGTTAAAAACTGAATCGTCTCAGCGGTTTTTCAGGTGCGCGGGACGCTGCCGACTGACTGACGAGAGAGGCTTCAATATATTTACATTTGTGCGTGCGCGTCAGCCGTGTGTGCATTACAAACGCAAGAAGGGAGACTCAAGGCACTGCTGTGTGTTGTTGTGAGTTACGGTTATTGAGAGTGGCTTGATAAAACTTGTTACATTTGCCCGCCTTACACACACACACCCTTTTCTTTACTTTGCTCACCTATCGGTCAACCATTATTGAGTGAGTTGACTCATGGCAATATATAGCTAAAAAGTAATTTTTTTGTATCCTTTCTGTCAACGACGACTACGACGACGAGGACGACGGCAACGACGCTGAGAGATTAGAACGAGGTGCTTTTAGCAGCTCGTCGTACATGTACAATAGGCAGTCTCCCAATACGTTTTCTGTCTGTATTAAGCCGGAAGAAGCTCGCTTTTCCAGCTCGCGAGGAGTTTCCCACTGCATTGGTGTTAGAAAGTATGCGGCTTGGAATCCCAAGCCTTCGTTGTCGTCGTCGTCGTCCGTGTCGTCATCGTCATCAACACTGAAAGCCTCACGTCTCCCTTTTGATGTGCTCACGTTTGTTCCGTACCTGCCGCTGGGATTTGCTTTTGTATGAAAATGCCCTGATATGGCTATTGGTTTTAATTTTGATCCTATGAACGAATTGTAACTTGGAAATAAAATTATTTAAAAATAGTCACGTACTTGCAAAAAGTAATTGGGAAATAATATGAATAAATAGTTTAAAAATATTTTTAAAATAATATAGAAAATATTTTAAAAATTAATTTAGAAAAAATTTCAAAATCATGTAAAAAACATTTAAAAAACGTTAATTATATTTAAAAAATAATACTAAAAAAATCATCAAAATAATAAAAAATAGTTAATAACTTTTTTCAAAATAGTCAAAAAATAGCTTAAAACAGTCTAAAAATGGTTTTAAAATAATTTCAAACTAGTGCTAAAGTTGTAGAAAAATAAATTTCAAGTAGTTTTAAAATAAAAAAACTGAAGTTTTAAAAAGTAAAATAAATACTTTAGAAAATTTGAAAGTAGATTAAAAATAGTCAAAAAAATTAAAAATCTAAAATCAGTAAAATCAAAATTAAAAACACCTTAAAAGTTGTCTAAGAATAGCAAAAAAAATTGTTTAGCATGAAAGTTATCAATATATATTATAAAAATACTTTAAAAATAGTATAAAAGTAGTCTAAAAATGGTAAAAAGTAATGTAAAAAGTACTGAAAAAATTCAAAAAATCACAAAATTTCAACATTTTACCACAGAAAACGACAAATTACTCAGCAAGGAGTGAAGGAATTTATCGTGTAAATGTCCTTGTCCAAGCAAAAACCTAACGGAAATTTTTGTCACTGATCCATTTTTCCAGGCATTTTGGACGACGAGTCGTCGACGGGGAACTTGCAGAAGCGGGCGAATCACCATCCCGATGATGACGGCGGGAATTCAAATTTGCGGCACATCTACCCCGCCATGCTGTCGGAGCATTCCGCAGGCCGCGACACGATCCTCCCCCCCAGTAGTGGCAGTGCCATGAGCGCCAACCTCAGCCTCAACATGCTCGCCTCCCTGGCCAATCAAAATCATCATCATCATCAGCAGCAGCCTCATCCGCACCATCATTTCCACCATACGCCGGAGCCAGAGCCAGAGGGTCATGTTGTGGAGCAGCACCAGCACCACGTTTCGAGCGGCGGGAATGTTGCCATTATTGCCTCCGTCGCCGGACAATATCCCCCGCATTCCCCCCCACCGTATTCCATTTCCCATGGGAATAATACGGACGGCAGTGGTCAACACTACTTTGTCAAGAACACCAACAACAATAACAGTTCCACCCCATCACCCAGGGGTGGATCACCGTATATATCTACGGCCAACTACGGCACGACAAGGCATCAGGTAATATTATTATCGCCATTTTTATTATTATTATTTTTAATATCATTATTATTTTTTTATAAATTTAAAAATGTGTGGGAACCCTGAAATTATCAAATGATATTCTCATTACTTTTTTTTCTTGTTTTTTTATTTAGGTACAAACCCCATTATTATTGTCGACAGTGGACCCCGTTGGACCCGTTCTCTGCGGCCAGGCATAAAAAATCCTGTGGGATTGTTGTTGCAGTGTTTGTTGCTGGCTCGTGCCAGCTACGAGACTATCATTTGAGCCGTCCGTGTACACTGTGCACTTGTTCCCCCGACTATTATCTCACTGACAGTGTTAGATAGGATCTGTAATACAAACACAGTGATACGCTGGGGATTCCACACATGGCCGTGGGGAACGGAGGAAAAACGGCGGCAATTTTTAAAAAAAATTCTGACCAGCTCAGATCCTCCCTCAGCTGAGCGTTGCCTTTTGGGCAGGATTTTTTTTTAAATTTCTGTTCTCAAAATAGATTTTTTAAATGGATTTTTTGTGGGGGATGGCGGGAATTTTGTAAATTTCTATTCTCAAAACAGATTTTTAAAATGTGTTTTTTCGGAAATGGCGGGGATTTTTGTTAATTTCTATTTACGAAATAGATTTTTAAAATGTTTTTTTTGTGAATGGCGGGAATGTTTGGTAATTTCCTATATTCCTTCAATCTCTGTATTTTTGGGCTTTTCCGGGAACGGCGGGAATTTTTGAAAAGTGCCCCACAATGCCTCAACAGATCCTGAACGGAGGCTTTTCGTCCGGTTGCTCATGCGTAGTGCATTCGTCTGTGAGCCTGTGTGGGGCTACTTAAGTACAGGTGATGCTAATGATGATGATGCTATTGATGTTTTCCCCCCATTTTTTTGTGTCAATAACAACGCACAGGAATTCGTCCGAGCGGATCCTGTGGTGGAGACGGGCGGAGGAGGAGGAGTGTTCGGGAACAAGAATGTGGGGCCAGCGCCGCTGGGGGGGAACGAGAGTGTTTATTACGTGGCAGCGAGTCGGCTGGCTGGAGGAGATAACCATTCCTCGGACCCCAGCTACCCTCCATTAGGTTCATTTATATCCACTTATACTCTGCATATATAATACAACAGTTTCTTCCTCAGTCTCTTCTCATCTTAATGGAAAAATAAAATTGTAATTTTTTTAATGGTTTTAAAAGGGTTGACGACGACGACGTCGACGACATCATCATCGTCTGGCGAGAAGGATAAAGCTTCGGCCTTATATGCGTACGACATGAGCCCTGGCGGAGGTGGTGCTGGTGGCGGCGGCGGCGGCAGCAGCGGTGCTGGTCAGTCAGCCTCCATGACCTCCCCTACCTACTCCATGCTGAATACGTACTATCCTGGCAGTAATAATAATGGTTCCAATCGGAATGATGTGAGTTGAGCAAAGAAATATAGTAAAGAAAATTTAATATTGTAAAATGTTGTAAAATAATAATTTATTAAGAATTATTATTAATTTATTCAGACTTGCGTGTTAATTTGTTCGAAATTATTATATTGTTTTAGAATTATTTTTTTTTCAGAATTATTACATTTTTTCCGAATAATAATTTTTTTCAGAATTATTACATTTTTTTCCGAATAATAATTTTTTTCAGAATTATTACATTTTTTCGGAATAATAATTTTTTTCAAAATTATTAATTTTTTTCGGAATAATATTTTTTTTAGAATTATTATATTTTTATAACTTTATTCGGAATTATAATATTTTTTCAGAATTATGATGACTTTATTCGGATTTATTATATTTTTTCAGAGTCACTATTAATTAACGTACGAGTTTATGAGCATGTGTTTATTTTTCTGTGTCCACAGTGGAGTCACCAAGTTGATATGTACTCTGGGGGCTCCCCGCCGCTCTCGCACCACCCTATGTCGGCGGAGCAGATCCAAGCCATCAATGAGACACTAAATAGTTCGGCGGGAGCCTATGGGAGTCCCTACGGAGTCTACGCTCATCATGGCGGGAACGCACAGGCGAGCAGCGGTACTAGTGGTGGTGGTGGTCATCACGGCGGCGGCGGCGGCGGCGGGAACTGGGAAGAATTCTACCCTGTGGACCCGAAAGAGTGCGTCAATTGTGGGGCTCATGCCACTCCGCTATGGAGAAGGTCATCACAATATACTGATATAAATTCCAACTTCCAGCTATATGGCACTTTCCCATATACTGGTAGAATAGGAAATATCTATTAAATTTTAATTATTACTTACACAATTTATGGAACATGGAAGTTGGACTTTATATATGTGTGTTATTGTGTTGACGTATCTAGGGATGACACTGGTCACTATCTATGTAATGCTTGTGGTCTCTATACTAGAACGAACGGCATGAACCGCCCGCTGAATCGCAGTCATCAGAAGAGGGTCTCGGCCGCGGTGAGTTGCTATTATTTTTTCATCTCTCCCACAAATGCTCCAGTGGCCACCAAATGGCTGTCAAAAAGGTGTGCTTGTTGCAAATGTCAGGAAGGAAGAAAATTTCTGGGGAATTTAACATAAGATTTCCTATACGGATTTTAAGCGAATCAAGGGGCCCCCCTGTGGCATTTTTCAAAAAATTCAATTTTTACCCACCCGTCGAAAACTGGTCAACTTGACTACTTTTTCATGAGCAATCAAGTTGGAAAATCAGTAGTATTGTACGCGGGAATTTTAAACAGGTCAATTTTGGGAGGAAAATCAATTTTGGAGGAAAAATAAATGTTTTAGCAAAAAAACAAGTTTGAAAAATCTTAATTTTGAAAAAAAATCAATTTAAAAACCATTTTGAAACAAAATAAATTTTGAAAAAAATCAATTTAAAAACAATTTTGAAAAAAAATGAATTTTGAAAAAAATCAATTTTGAAAGAAAAATCAATTTTGAAAGAAAAATCAACTTTGAAAAAACGTTAATTTGGAAATAAATCAATTTTAAAAAAACATTAATTTGGAAATAAATCAATTTTGAAAATAAATTAATTTGAAAATAAATCAATTTTGAAAAAAAAATTGATTTGGAAATAAATCAATTTTGAAAAAAAATTGATTTGGAAATAAATCAATTTTAAAAAAATTTGGAAAAAATACATTTGGGAGGGGGGTTAGTATGGGGGAAAAATAACTTTTGGGGGAGGGGAATTTATTTTGGAAAAAATTAATTTTTGGAAAAAATCAACTTTTTACGGGGAAAATGAATTTTTGTCGAATAAAAGTTTTACGTCGGATTTCCTCATTGTTTTGTCCACATTTTGTGCAAGTCCACTTTTTTCTTTTTTTGCTAAACTGCTTGATTTTTTAAGGGATATTTTGAAGTGTCATTTTCCCAAGTGCTCTGGCTGACTGACTGACTGGACTTTGAGTGTGTGTGTGTGTGTGGCTGGCTGGCTGGGTGGAAGTGTTTTTAAATTGACACTACTAACTGTCCCTCCTGTCTTTTTGTTATCCTCCAGGGAACGAGTCGACGGCAAGGAATGTGCTGTTCCAACTGTGAAACGACCACGACGACACTTTGGCGCCGCAACAATCAGGGTGACCCCGTCTGCAATGCCTGCGGTCTCTACTTCAAGCTCCACGGGGTTATCTTAATTACTAAAACCACTTCTTATATACTTTTGAAAATGTCCTTTTACTCCCATCCTCTCGTCATCATGGCAACAACAACAGCAGCAGCAGCAGCAATCGTGTTGTTCTCATGATATGATGCCTTTTGCGAACGGGATCATCGGATCCATTGGCCAAGAATTTACTCCGGTTCTTATCTCCTCATTTTTTTCATTTGGTCACTCTGTAGGTCTCTCGGCCAAAAACAATGAAGAAGGAAGGGATCCAGACCCGGAAGCGGAAGCCTAAGAGTCCGGGCTCCATGGGGATCTCACCACAGCAACCGCAGCTCCCGTCCAGCTCGTCGGTGACGGATGGGAAGGGGATGAAGCACTATGGCGGTCTGCCGAATACGATACTTCAATCCGCTTTGACTCACCCGTCCCCGGGTTCCAGTAAGAATGGCAGATTGTAGTTTTTTTGTGCAGAAAAAAACAGAATTTTTGCACAGTTGTAACTTTTTTTTCTCTGTATGTTTATTTAGAAAAGTCCCTGCTGGTCGGTGGCGGCGGTGGGAATCCCGGCGGCGCGGGGTCATTGATTGAGCAGACGCTCCGCGGGAATCCGAACTTACTTCAGCACCACCCCTTGCCGAACATGTCGAGCTATTACAGTGGTAGCCAGTTGGTCCACCCACATCCACATCACCATGCGCACTTGGGGCAGCCGGGAGCAGAAGGACTGGGCTTGCCCACCACTGCGTCCATCAGTAGGCAGATTAACAGGTGGGTGGCTTACTTGGAAGGGGTCGGGACTTAGCGGGGTAATTTGATTTTGAAATCTAGTTTTAAAAAAATTGTTAGGAAATTTTGGATTCGAAATAAAGGACAAAAAATCGTTTAGAAAATTAGCGAAAAGTGGGCTTCAAAATTAGCAAAAATTATTTATAGAAAAATTAGCCGAATTCAATTTTAAAAAAATAGCCAAGTTAAATTTTTTTAAAAAAAAGCCAAGTTAAAGTTTTTAAAAATTGACAAATTTAATTTAAAATAATTGGACAAATTTAATTTAAATTAATTGGACAACTTTAATTTTAAAAAGTTGAACAAAAATTTTAAAAAGTTGTATTTAATTGTAGAAAAATTTTCCAAATTTAATTGTAGAAAAATTAGCTAAATTTAATTCAAGAAAAATTAACCAAATTTAATTTTAGAAAAATTAACAAAAAACATAACTAAAAAAATTGGCAAAAATTAGTCTAAAACATTAGCCAAAGTCAGTTTAGAAGATTAGCAAAAATTAGTTTACAAAATTAGCAACATTAACTTTATAAAATTAGCAAAAACTTAGGTTAATAAATTAACAACAAAATAAGGTTAGTAAATTAGCAAATATTAGCGTAATAAACTAGGACAAATTAATATAAAAAATTAGCGAAAATTAGTTTATTAAATCAGCAAAATGTAATCTACAAAATTAATAGCAAAAATTAGTTGGGACAATTAACTTTAGAATTCCAAAATGTGCACAATTACAAGTATAGGATCTCCGCTCCTCCTTTATTACTATTTTTGCAGAGATGAGTTCTAACCCTTTGGATTCCCCGTCTGTTCTAGTAGTTTAACTTCCATTGACCACCACCACCACCACAACCACCAGCAACAACAGCACCACCACCATCCTCCTCACCAGCATCACCACCCACACCAGCAGAATAGTCAACAACAAAACCACAACCACCACCACCACCAGCATCCCCACCACCCCAACAACAGCAGCAATCAACATCAAGATGAGCAAAATTCTGGACAACAGCAGCATCACAATCCCCACCTCCCACTCCGGATGATGACGAGTGACGAGTCGGATGCGGCCGGACTCCTCAGTCGTATCCAAGCCAATGCCGACTTGATCTCCGTCAACCTCCCCCAACAACAACAGCAACAACAACACGGTTCCATCCAGCCGTAATAGGGACATACTAATAATAGATAATAATTATAAATTTTTAATTATATTCTAATTATGTATAATTATTGTATACATTCTAATTACAAAGAATTTCCCAACCATATTGTAAAATGAAGTCAGCCTACTTGGAGTGATTGTGATGTCGCGCGTGCTCTTGTATAATTCTTAATTAACGAGTATTTTTCAAAGTAGTTTTGGATTATATACAAAATACATATTTATATATTTTAGTTATTTTTAATTTACTATCATGATATATTACACTACTTTATTGTAGCCAAATAAAAAGTTACCAAAGTGCCTACCCGGCGCATAAAATTAGTACTATAATATGCCACATCCTATCGTGAGTACTATACTGATGTACAAAAAAAACCCTACGATTTACATGTCTACACATATTGTTCCCGGCAATTTCAAATGGGACGTAAATGGTGAATAATATCCTGTTAGCTTTAAGGTAATATATTGCCGGCTTTGTGACCAATAATGTTAATTGATGCGGGTCCTCGACGGATTCGAAAGTGAGGTTATTTTGAGTGGGAAAAATATACGAGTGGGAGACGGAAATTGTTTGGATTTTCCCCCTCTTTTTCCTCCTACTATACCTGTGCGTGTTTGCTGTTGCCATTACGGTGAGCCAGGCGAACATTTGTATTGTCTGTCGTTATTATTACTACTACTATTCTTATTATTATTATTATTATTGTGCGACGAACTGGATGGGGAATGTGAAGCCGAAATGAAATATGTTCAAGTTAAGAGGGATTAATGGGGGACTGTCGTGTGTATTTGTGTATCTGTGTGTGTGTGTGTATGTCGTGGAAAGTCCGGTGGTGGACAGAAAAAATAATTCCTTTCCCAGGGAAAGTACGTATACTTATTACTTATACTCTGGAAAAATGATAGTGAAACCAGAAACGATCGTGTGTAGAATGTACATAAATTGTATAGCAAGTAATAGGGTGGAACACTTTTGATCAATAAATACTCGACCAGGGTATATTTATGACCATAATAAACGGGAACGTCGGTGAGTGAGAGCGTTCCATCATGATCCTTCCTCTACGGACCCTTTATATGACCCTTAAAATTATGTCCTTCTGAGGACAGTGAGTTGAACTGGCCGCTCTCAGACTACTACTACTAAACGTTCACTGGCATGTGGGAAATGTGGAAGTAATGCTGGAGGATGGGGAAATACTACTACTACCGCACCGTAGTGTGGTGTGGGATTTCTGTAGGATGACGATGACGACGGACGGTAAGTTTTATAGTACTCGAGCCGGCCACGCGAACAGGATCCCACAGCAGTCATGTTGTCCTAATATTCCAACATTCCCCCAGAACATAAAATTACGGGAGGAGCCGTGGAAGAATGAGCTGGGCTTGTTCTGCAGGAGCACACACGCTTCCAAGTCCTCAAATTAAAGGGCAAATGAAGGGAATAGTGTACGATAGGGCCCTTATCGTCAACTCTTCCGGAGGTTTCTCACGTTTAAACTGTCCAAGTGACAAGGGCAGTTGTCATTATTACGATATTTTTAAGGCACTTTCGAAGTCACACGGCGTTCAACTGCGGGAGGTCCGGTGGGGGGAATCAGCGGGAAATTTATCCTTTGAATTTTCCAAAAGTTTATAAAACTCGCAAAATGTCGTACAAAATGCTACACTGAAGTATTCCGATTTATTTTTTGCCCAAGTTAACCTGGAATAATTAATAATTAATGTATAGCCTTCAAAGTATTCCAGGGATTATTTGTTCCCGCACGCATAACTGGTACAATAAAGGAGTCTTCAAAGTAATCCCCCGACGTGAGAAGCGGGAAAAATCATTTGAATTTAGCAGGTTGAAGTGATATTTAATTGACGCTTGAAAGTAAACGTTCACGGGATTTTGAGGCGGGAAAAATCATTTGAATTTAGCAGATTGAACTGATATTTAATTGACGCTTTAAAGTAGACGTTCAACGGAATTTGCAGGCGGGAAAAATCAGTTAATTTTTTCAAGTTTAGCAATGTGGAAGTTAACGCCAACAACATCAACTGAAAACAACAACTTTGACTGAAGCTTTGAGTTTGAATTTTCCCGGATCCTCAAGCCGGGACTCAATGAGCAAGGAGATGCGAGATTGCCAGGATGGGGGGAGGATGAAATAACTAACTACTGATGATGATGACGTTAATGTGAAAAAATAATCAGCTAATCAGCTCCTCAAAAATTTAAAAAAAAAGAACAAAAAAAACTTGTGAATAAACATCCATTTTGATAGGACGGACATGACTATCAACTTATTGGAACTTTTATTGACTTATTCCAATGGATTTTCCACGGATTCGTGAATACAATTTTCTACCCGTATGTACAAACAACAACTTGAGATTAATAGTAAAAATACTGCATTACAATATTTTTACACTGCTGCATTTCTTGGACGTTGGACCCCTCCTCACAATCAGTCACAAGTTGAACACAA
>WJFA01004863.1:0-10071 GCA_009870155.1 Pseudobourletiella spinata
CTAGATGAGGGCGTCAAGTGGATACGTGGACCGTATGTACATGTTGACCAACTCTGTATGATTCAATCCATTTGAAATGGCTCCTGTTTCAAGGTGATTCTCCGCAAAAACTGGGGGACGGAACGGTAGCATATCGTATTCCCCATGGATTTAAAGGATCACATAGCCTCCACGGCATAGGGAACAGAGAAGGTTCATCCGATCCTTTGTCCTGCATTGAGGAGCGTGTGTGAGAGCCGGAGTTTCCGGGTGTCCGAGATAGCACTCTGGCGGTGGCGTTAAGTTTGAGTCAGTGCTGAAGCCTCTATAGTGGTCGTCCTAAACAATTTTCAACCACTCATCCCTGTGCAACATACTGAGCTCGTCCCATGTGAATGGGCGGAGATAGGTGATAAGAGTATTGCAGAGGCGGAAAAGGGAAATAGCCTCAACCTTGTCATGGCTGTAGCAAACAGTGTCCAATCGAGCTAAACAAAAGTCAGATCAAGATCCGATCTCCATAAATGAATAGTAATGAGATGGAGGGAGCCAGAGTATGGAAGGGGAGCAAGGTACTGTATCCTACATCCCATGTACATCCACGAACCTGCTCATCTGCTGCGCTATCAATCCCAGTACATATTTTTTCTTCTAAAAAATTCATCAACTCACCATATAGCTTTCTAACTCCGCACCGTGCTCGGTGTATCCGCATATCCAAACTGTAACTTCAAGGTTGTATAGTCAAACTTTCATGTGAGGGGAAAAATCGTGCCACACTCTCTTTAGCAGACTCAGACCACAGAGTGTGAATACTTGACTATCCAGTTCTAAAGGACGAATGTGGTCATTCCAAACCCTCCCTCTGCATAGTGGTTTCGGAGCCTGCTAGTGCTGAACAGCGAGGCCGAAAATTCCCTTCAAATTCCCAAAATTATTTTAGACCTCCCTCATGGTGTGGGCTATCGGTGTGAAGGATCCATTTTAGTGGTGCACCCGGTTTCTCCCCGTCAAATTCACCAGCATGAACATGAATTCAGTCATATCTACCCCGCGGAAGTAGATGGGCAGACGATAAGGTGAACCATAATGCGTTCGATATTAGGGCGGAGGAACAAGGAAGAGAAAGTTGGGTGAAAGAAGAGATATATTGTTAGAGGAACAGAAGTGGCGACGAACCGAGTAACTGCCGCATACAACTTATTTTTGAAAGGGAAGATCGATGGAGGAAATTAGCGATAGTTGGGTAACTATTTGTGAAAGTTGTGACCGTGTGTGTGTGTGTGTGTGTGCGCGCTCACATGAGCATGTGTGTGTTCGCCTGTGTGCATGTGTGTGGGTACATGTGTTTGCGTTTACCGTTGCGGTTAAGGCTCAACTCCTTCCTTCCTTCCTGTTTGTCCCGCACAAACTGCGCGACTATCAGCTGGGGAAACCACACCTGGTTGCCCTTCTTTTATGAGATTAGCTTCTCAAAAAGTTCCAGCGGTTTAAGCCGTGGAACCTTTTCACAGAACAATAGTCATAGTAATGATAATAATAATTCCTAATTTCATGAACAAAGGAGCGATCCAGAAACTGAGGCTCCTCAGACTCCTGGCGTGAATGAAAATTGTTTAGAGTGGGAACACATTTGGGAAAGTTGAGCATTCTACGCAGTTTCACCTCAACCGCCGCCCATCTGCGTTACTGTCTGTGAGACCGGGGAGTGAAGTACGAAAAGTATGTACATACGAGTGGCACACAGTGCGTTCTCATGAGAGTTGGTCGTTAAAAATGCGTACTTCATATACTTCTCACCACGGGAACAATCTGCCTGACTTGGATGTAGTGTCAAACGGGAACTGTGAGCACTTGGCATAAATGAACTCTTACTCCTCACACTCCTATTCACTCACCAGCGCCACAGTCATGAAGAAAGTTTTATAGTTGGCAGCGTAGAATGTAATCCAACTTGGACTTGGTGGAGGAGAAGAAGACGGGAGAAGAGTAGGATGAGCCCGTTTCAGTGGGAAGACGTCGTGGTCGGGGGCTGTGAAAGCTGATATCCTGTTGCTCCAGATTTGTGGGGAAACTTTATTCGGGAAAATGAGTGACGCGCGTAGGCCGATGTGACACCACAGGGTGATTACTCTTGATTTTATGCTTAGGTTACTATGTCCCCCTTTACGTACATATTCCTGCCTCCTAACCACCACGCTATTGCCCTTACTCCTCCATCACCAAACCACCAGGCCACAAGGAAGGCGTAAAAAATGATACGGCCGTGCAGAGCGATCTGTAGTCCTGGAGGAAGACTCGACCAGGTAAACGAAGGAGAGAGCGAGTGTGGCATAGGAATGGGTTGAAATATACGTAGAGAAGTAACTAATGTGCTGGGAAGGGAGTGCTAGAGAGATGTATGGAGGGGACGGGCTGGGAAAGTACAGGGCAACATCCTTATTATGCTGCAGGTGTGCGACTCCACTCTACCTCCTCTCTCCTTTCATCCGAGGTCGTTCATTAAAAACAAGTTTCATTAGAAACTTTTCATTGTTCCATTTTTCCCTAACAGTCCGTCTCGGGACGGCGTCGCACTGCTTATGCTCTTCCTTCCTCGCTGGAGGCAAGAGAAAACGCAGGGTGGTAACACGAGCTCGCTTTGAATACGAGGAAACGACCTCTTAATTTCCTCCTTCAATCCACTTTTTTCAACCGGGTTCCACGTCCTATAATTCCGATGTTACGTTCACAACAGTGAAGACCTTAGCATTTCAAACACACACGTACGCTCGCACACAAATCCAGAAATAGACCAACACATATTCGTATGTACAGGAATATTTTTAGACGCACTATTCATAAAACAGTAGCTCTTTAGCCGAAGAAAACTGAACTTTTTTAAAATAGAGACAAAGCTGCTGTATCATCAGAAATTGAACGCTTGCATAATCATTGGATTTGTTATTGGATTGAAAATTAAAAAAATAATGAAAAAAATCCCACTACCCTCCATGGAGAAGCGTTAAGATTTGCATGTAATCGAGTCTGGAAGCCGGTCTACTTGGCACTAAATGGTGCTACAGAAATTTAAAATGTTAAGTGTCACTAGTGTGAGAGTGTGAGCGTGACAGAGTTGAAAGAGATCTTCTAATTTCAAACGGACTACTAAGCTGGCAACACAACGAGCTGGAGCTGATGTGATACCCCCAAAAATTTCACCTTCACTACTATTGTAGACTTCATTTAGATATTTAATGCATGAAGGTGATTAATTAAACCGGATGCTTCTCCCGTTGATGCTTTTGTGGAACATTTTATCTTTTCGTCCCAATTGAACGTTCTGTGAGCCCACCGAGAGCTGTACGAGCTTACAACGAATGGTTACTCACATACCTCCGTTCTACAGGGTGTCCCACGACTGTATGTCACATTTGTTTTAGCTCTACGACCCAAACACCTCAACGTAGATGAGTGCATTTACTACTAATCGGAAATTAAGACTTTGGGATTTTGTTTGGTACGATGATCGCCTGGATGCGGTTCCTGAGATATGCGTCATACAAAAAATAAAGCGACTTTTAACATTAGAATAACTGAAAAGAGTGAACACTTGTGAGGTCATATGAGGAAAACCGGGTCATTCGGAGGATCACTTTAGAAATTAGCACCGCAAAAGAGTTATTGCGTATATACGCCGTAAAAGTTCTGGCTAAAACTATAACAAACAGCACCCACTCGGATGGTCAACTGCTGACCCCAGATGACCTCATCGATGTTGACCTTGAAAGTGTCAACATCGCTGACATTCTTTCAGAGGATGCTGTACGAAGAAATTGGCAGACCAAAGGATTGCATAAAAAGGCATGGGTATGGCATGGCCATGTCCACCAGCACTTTGATTTTAGCATTCAGGTAAATCCAATAACCGCTCATATGAGTCAATACAGTAGCAAAATACCTTCCAAACGCTCTATCTCGTATGACTCTGCACCGTCGGGTTTAGGAGATAAAGGCACGAGAACTCTACATTTACGCTAATGTTAAAAATCGCTTTATTTTTTGCACGGCGCATGCCTCAGGAATCAGCGCGACGACCATGGCACCAAACAAAATACCAAAGTTTCAGCTTCCGATTGGTAGTAAACTCATTCATCTACCTTGAGCCGTTCGGGTTGTAGAGCTAAAACAAATGTGACATATAGTCGTGGGACACCCTGTATGTACATGAAGCTTCACAACTTGATTCTAAAAGTTACCTCAGCAAATTATTCGAAACTGGAGTTGTTCATGTGAAATATTGAAACACACACGCATAAGCACCTACCCGTGCACTACGACGCATGCACAGATGGGGAGGCACGCATTCATGTGTATGGAGTGATGCACTAGATTTTTACATGGAGCTGGTAACAATAGATACTTTTCTGATGGTACGTAGTGTCTACTTTGGAATCAGTCAGGCGACAGTGAGACATAATATGCATGGCTACATGAGTTGAATCGCAATAAAGTCCATTACTCGTATATCTAGTGCGACAAACCTTGTTATGAGCGGAGTGGCAAGAGTAACTTTATGGCCCTGGCATCTCACGTGTGACAAACCCGTGCGGAATGAACGAGGAAGACATTGCGCTTTGGCTCCACTTCGTTGTCATTAAGAGGAGAAAGATCTGCTTTGAGAGCAATTACTACGGGGAAAATTTATAGCTAGTGATGAGTCAGGGGAAATTTATTACGTCCAGCATGCAAAAGCCAGCAAATATAACTACCAAGATGAAGAGGAGGAAGTCGAATTGGAAGGTGTGTGAGACTTAGGGTGAGCGGTAGCTACTAGGGGCAGTAGCTGGAGGAGGTCTTGGTTACGTAGGCATGAAGGGTCATATTTTAGTCAGAACTGCGCGTATGTGCAGTAAGGCACAAGTGCATGCTTTATCAATCTAAAATGGTGAGAAGAGTGGGCGCGAGGAGTCGAGCTGCATTTGAAACTACCCCTTTTCCCTTTCACTTTCCCAGCACCCATCACAGGATTGTCATTTTCCCAGCGGAAGAGAGCATTGAGATATTATTATCATAATTAAAGGACCATTCAAAATTTTACTCTCCTATAACGTCCCATATATGGCAATATATACGACGCCCACATCAATTTTCATTCTATGGTGAAAATAATTATTTTTCAGTTTCCAACAACAACATTTACAATTCTGTCCCGTTTCCTCTGCCTTTCCAGGCGCACGAAAACTTTTGCCCATACATGATATCGTCTGAACTCCAGAGATAAAGAGATCCTAAAAGAACACACACTACCATATCATTATGCGTGCAAACGTATCGTTTACATGTACTATGTGCCACATTCGTAGTAGAACTTGAGACTTGATTTGACCATAGGCGAGATAGTTGAGGGAGTGGAAGAGTGCACAGATGAATACAGCCCTTTCATGTTCTTTGATACCCAAGCACGCACATCCCACCACTGCAAGAGAACCGGATTCTAGCTCCACTCTTTTCCGATAGGCTAGATTTTAGGGAAAGTGCTTGAGACGAGATACCTGTGCTGAAGTTAATACTCTCATGGTCGAACCAGCTTCAGTGCGAGGAGCTCTTTGAGAAGAGTCCGAACCATATGTGAAGGATGATTAGCATACTAATCTGTAATGTCAGAAATGTGCTTCGGGCTATTCCGACACGAAGGATCATCGTAAAGTTGAGCTCTGGAAAATTATGCTTGCAAGATTTTCCTATTTTACTATAGAGAGAATGTAAATCTAAATCCGCGCACGTGAGCATATCATACATATGTGTGAGGTCACTAAGAGGCATCTCATCTAAGCAATCCTTTCTCGCGCGCGTAGTTAGAACTACTGGACATTTTGCATAAGTTCTATAGAATTACTACGAGGGGCATTCAGAATTATCAAAATAGCTAAGTTTTTCATTTTCTACATCTATTTTTCGAGCGAAGCAATCCTACAGAATTTTTCTTTCATAGTTTTATGATTAAACCCATGCGTTTACCTGAAAGTAGAATGATACATGAGACCGAGAGTTGATATTATGTTTTAGCCTCATTCGTTCTGCAAATTATTGTCATTAAATATCTGAAAAATCAGTGCTACCTAAGCTGTGAAGATAGAATTGAAATGATTCTTTCTAAAAACTGCTCGAATGCAGCTCTTAGGTTCATCTGTAAAATGTTTCGCTGTCATCAAAATACTACGTTTTCATGAACGAAATTTTGATTTCAGGCATAAACTATCACAGAAATTGCAAGTGAATTCTGAGCAAAGTCAGACACGTTCCGTAGTGGTCGAAGATGGATGAACCAGATAGATTTGGGACTCACTGTCGTCATGCTCCCCCCCCTCCCGAAAAAATTGAGACTACACTTTAACTGGATCCTCTTGGTCCTGGCCCTTTCTTGACTCTTTAACTTTAAGCCCAGATTTCTTTCCAGTCATAATTGTCTCTCAGCTCCCCACGGTAGCCATGTAACTTATCCGAAAGCTCCCAAGGATTCTCCAGAAATCCAGGGGGTATGGGTAAAAATCCCTCCCAAATCCCTCGCAAGAATCCAATTCTCCTCAAATTATTTCCCTTTCGTTTCAGAGCTCAATCGAATTGGCCGACTAGTATCTGATTGGGGCATTATCCTCACCGAAAGAATGATAGAGGAGAGAGAATGTACAAAAAACTGTTAAGGCCATGCAGCAGGTAGGGCCAAGACGGCGAGGAATCAAGTTCTTAGATCAAACCAATATTCGAAGTATATAAGCGGGTACGATGAGGGTTGGACGATTCTTTGATTTCCTCTCTATGCATAGCCAATCAGAATAGGTAGATGATGGAGAACTATTTTTCTACGTCGAAAAATGATAAGTGCAGCCGCTCAATTTTATATACGATATAATTTACGGAAAACTTCCCCAGCATTAACATCGTTGGTATTGATCCATGCATTTTTTCAAGTCAAGGTCCCATGTACCGCCTCCTCTTCCAGTTGGTTGTCGTGGAATTTTCCTGAATAAGCGGAAAATCACTTGGGATTGGACTATACACCTGCTACATATAACTTTCAACGCCCGAAGCTCCGTTCCTTTAGATTACCTATCACTTATACAGCGATTTCGTGAGCTTATGAAAGGACCTAAGTGATAACGTGAAGGCGAGGTATGTTCCCAATACCCGTCGTGTTCACCTCCGCCATCCGTTGTAATAAATAAATAGTGTGAACGGGGGGAATTTCCATCGGGTAGGTGCGAAATTTGGTGCGTGCGAACGGTAGAAGAAGATCCCTTGAATGACACGCTTCTTTCGGTCACAGGATGAATTCCGGTAACAGCTGGCGTTCAATGAACGGCTTTTGTCCTTTGCATTGAAAACACCCCGGATTATGTCTGGATTAAAGTCTCGCTGTGTTGCGGTTGGAGTTACTTGGTAAACAAACTTTTGTATATTCTCTCACTCTCACTCTCCGCTTAAAAGGTCCGGCTCTAGTTATTACACTGTGAAAACAATGTTTAACCCATTTCTGAAGTGTGAGACAAGGCTCATTGTGGGGAAGATGATGAGGATCAGTTGAGTCCGCCCCCAACTGTCCAGAAGCATTAACAGAGGAAATGTAAATTCGGGTCTGTCCTGGCTTGTATCACCCTAGAATGCTTTGAATCCCATTAAAATGTTTAATTACATGTACCTACTGGTTTATCCTTTGCTAAAAGGCTAGTGGCCCACACCGGACTGGATCCAACTGCTTTGATCTCCATCACGAGCTCGACCTTGGGGTCAAAGGCACTGTGCCAAAGTAGTAGAAATTGATGTAAAAATCAGGTGAAAATCATCAGTCATCCTCTCTTATGCTATCATCAAGGCTACGAACTCAACGTCTCGCAAGGAAAATTGGCCAAAGGAGCCCTTGAGACCTGAGGCATTGGGCAAAAATAAGTTGGTTAGTTACACTCGATTAGAGCTTACTTGTCGGCTCGGAGAACTGTACCAAAGTGCTCACACAGATTAGAGAACGGGAAATCCAAGACCAAGGAAATCTCTGACCTGAGACTGGGACTGCAGAAGATATCCTCAAGCAGCTAACCCTAAGTACTTTGCCGTCCGTGGGGGATTCCCTTACCATGTGACCATAAATTAAATTATCAAAATTCAATTCATTCTAACGTTAGGCATGATCAGTATAGCAGGCAGAAAGAGAGAGGGATAGTAAGTGAATGAGTGAGAGAGAGAGAATAGCAAGTGTTTTGCTCCGGCAGTCCATCTGCAGCTATCCGGATGGAGGATCAAGCACAGAGCTCAGATAATGGAAAAGAGCCGAGAAGATCAAAAGACGGGCCAGATGCAGACATTCTTCATCTTTCTTTTCCTGTGGATGATATTTAGTCTTTTACATGGATGTGAGCTGAGGACGGACACGGCTTTCCCGAGTCAGTATCTCCGCAAGCACGTCCATCTTCTCCGGCACTCCCAGATACGGCATTCTAAGTTGCTACTCTGATTCTGCCAACCGCGAGGCCCCGCCTGGTACACAATCAAATCATTCTTGATGCACATAACCAGTCCAATTTCCAGCTATTAAAATCACATGTATGTTGGCTGTTGTGGTGCGACAGAATGGAATTTGGTGACGTATTTCCAATTGATGCCCCTCCACGACCCTTCGTGAGCTTATGGACCCAGCCTCTTAAATGTTGTACACCTTCCGTTTGGTGGAATGATTGTAAGCATTCCTTCCCACCGCCGGCCTTAATAACTTTCGCATTCATTTCTTGTACATTAGCCATGTAAAAAATCATCCCCGATTGTGGGCCACATTATGCCCCCACTACTTTGGAAAAATTCCCAAGTAAAATGCACATATCAAGTCTCCCTCACGTGCAAACATGATGATGAAACAGAGGTGTGTCGTCACATATGAACACGTGTAGAATAGATCCCCACTCATGTGAGAGGAGCGGGTATGGTGGAGCAGATACAAGTCTGATCTTTGAGCTTCCTAATTCGAGACTCATACACATACTCCATAGCTCGTGATCCAGAACGGACCAAAAGTCACTTCCGAGGTTAAGCTGCCAGGAATCACTTGAAAATTCCTATTAGTCTCATCGATATCATTGTCTTCATGACATCATCACACGTCCATGAGAAGCTATCCGCAGCTGGAATAATAAACCTGACCGGTCTTAGGAAATCCAACAAAATAGTAGTGGATTATGCACTGTGGATTTATCTCTAGTTCTTGGATTACATTTAGAATAGAATTATCTGTTACAAAAAATTAGGGATAACAGATTATGGAATGCTTATGTGATCCGGATGACGATATTTGTCTTAAGTACAAATTTTTCATCAAAAACAGTGGTAACTAAAAGTTTTGTTTTCTCGTACTCAATTTAGATAGCCTGCACTCCTCGGAGTTGCTTAAAAGCTTTGAATTCGGATGTTATTGCTGAAAAATGAACCAAAATGCAGGGTAAGTGGATGGAAAAGATTTTGAGGTGAAAAATTTCATTTAAGAATCCCAAAAATGCAGTATACGTTAAAGAGTTGGCGCAGACCCTACATTGCGTTATTTTGTTGACGTAGTGGAAGAGGTCTTAACTCAATGTTAAATATACGGAGAGTCCTTACGCTAACGTCCAAAAAATAAAGCCACAGAGGGCCTCCGCTAACTCCGTTTAAAGGTTTTTGTGTCCGTTACACAAAAGTTAATCAAAAGTAGCTTCCAAATAGTTTTACGATCATCGAGCTTTTAGCAGTGGCGCCGGAACGGGGAGGAGGGTCAGTGGGCACATGATCCCTCTTGAATTCGATTGAAATGATTGAAATTGATCACCCAGGGGATCAAAAAATGTACTTGCACCCCCCTAAATTTTGTCAAAAAATAGTCCCACAACTATATGTCACATTTGTTTTAGCTCTACAACCGAAACGCCACAATTTAGACCAATGAATTTGGTACAAATCGGAAGCTGAGGCTTTGGGATTTTGTTTGCTACCCAGCTCGTCCGGATCTTAGCGCTAGTTATGTTATAGTTACGCTAAGATATGCGCCATACAAAAATTAAAACTATGTTTAACATTGTCGTAAATGGAGGCTTT
>WJFA01004864.1:0-10071 GCA_009870155.1 Pseudobourletiella spinata
TGTGTGTGTTTTGCGAGTACACTGATAAATCGGGTCAAGCCGTTCGAGTACGGTAGCGAGTGCTCATATTGCAGCAAGCTCCGTTCCCACACAATGTCAATGCTTCCGGTAACGTCTTGCTCAGTGTAAAAGGGATTTAGGGGAAGAGGAACAGGGAGAGAATTTTTATGAATTCAATTGATGTATCGTTGTTCCAAATAGCTGAGTGCTAACTGAAAATAGATGAAAAATCCTCTTGCCATATACGACACTCACAAACGTTACACCACCGATCATTCAGAGGGCACTCGCCATTCTTTCAGCTGAAGTGCCAGTGTAGTAGAGCTTAGGGCGAATGACTCATTTCCTCCACCATCTCTACATTTCCGGTGTTTTTGTAGTCCGAACAGAAGGACATTTGCTATAAATTTAGGTTAGAATCACCTTTTATTACTTTTCCGGAAGTAAAACTATTTGGTATTGGTGTTTCTATTATCATTTCAGAAGCAATCTCGATTGTTTTTGATGGCGGCAGAGTCATAATGTCAGTATTTATGGCATCTCTCTTGGTGGTACTACTTGTGCTGTTCTTTAGTAATTGCACTCCAGTCGCTGTTTTTTGACGACACGTGAGCAATCTCGATTGTTTTTGATGGCGGCAGAGTCATAATGTCAGTATTTATGGCATCTCTCTTGGTGGTACTACTTGTGCTGTTCTTTAGTAATTGCACTCCAGTCGCTGCTTCTTGACGACACGTGGGAATAGCAAGTACTGAATCTGAGCGAGTGTGTGGGATGCGCAAGTTGCCTGTGAGCTTCATTTATCCGCGGAGAAGAGTAAATAAAGCAAGGCTCGAGACACCTATTTGCCCTCCCAGCATGAAATGATGGATGAGCATAAAATCAAATTATGTGTCCAACTTAGCATCGCACCACTGGGTTGCTGACGGGTCATCGTTCTCCAAGTATTCTTGACAGCACATTATTTCTCGGACCCACAACCTCATTAGTCGGTGGTGGGAAAGGGGGATACCCGCGTATAGCTATTATGATGAACCTCCAGGTTTCACACCACCATTGGCAAGTTTGAAGGGAATTCTTGGTTTCACCAAACCCCACTGTATAGAAGCTTTAAAGCCCTCAAAGTCTAGCTATAAGACACGCCAGAACAAAGGAACTTCATGCGATAGATTTTTTGAAGTTACAAGTTAACTCCATCACTCTAGTCCATAATTAATTCATTGCCATCATTTCGCGTAAAGGGATTGTCAAACTTTGAATAAGGAGAAGTAACGTAATTAACTTCTCCTTATATCCAAAAGTAAACACAACCTAGGAGGGACATCTCGCGGAGCTACATGAGGTTGACGATATTCAGGTGATTTGGTTTGTAACATTGCAGGTATGCCTTCAAATTTAGGTCCGATTATTTCAGTATTATCTGAAAAAGAATGATTGAATGAAATGAATTCTCAAGAATGGGCATGGAATTAAAAATTGACAGTAGAAAATGTCCCTGCGTCATTTGTAAATAAACATTAGATTCTCCTTTAATTGATACTAGTTTAATTTTTAAATGCAATGGAGTGAAAATTATAAGAATTATGATTTTGTCATGTGGCAGGTCTAAACAAGGTTCCGAAGATAATAGGACTCCGCAAATATGAAGATAATTTATTTGAGATGACTGAGATAATTGCTGAGATTGAGATAGTTATAAACGGCAGGTAGGCAACGAATTTTCTTTCGTCCATTTAAAACAGGTGAAATGAAATATGAAATAATATGAATTGTTAAGCATTTCGTAATGCTAGGAAATTCCGGTACTTCGAAATAGCAATGAAATCCCTTACTCAGTAACGAATACATCCGGTGTTTCGAAATAACAAAGAAATTCCTTATTTCGAAACACTGGATTAATTAACTCAATCCTTTGAAATACGGTATAGCGAGCTTCCACTATAATTGCTGTATTGTATGCCATTTACTAATTTATCGTCACCCGCGATCATCCTAACTTTTCGAATCTGTCATACTCAACAACCTGAGATAATCGTCGGAGTTACTACAGTAAGGTATTGGAAAAACATATTTTATTTCTGTTACCCTGATCTGTCCAGATGTTCGTGGTGACTAATGTGAGATAACCAATCAGTAAAGGCCAATCAGTCAAGTAAACGAGTGTGTTCTCACGTACAAGATAATAATAATAATAGTGACAAGCGCCCCGACCAGCGACCAGTGAATGCTATATCGCAATGCAATGGTTGAGGTGCGTGGGTGGGGTAGGTCTTTGAGCAGAAATTACGTGAGGGATGTGCAATTTTTAATCGATTTGTTACCACTTGCAAAAATTCGGTGTCATGTCACATGGGTACGTGTGCTGTCTTTGTTCAAGCACATTTGCCCTTGCCGAAACATTGTTTACACAGCGCTTCCTGGACATGTGGGTTTGTTGATATGCGCTGTTGAACTTGGTCGTGAGGTGGGGGTGCGGCTGCGGCAAAATTGTAATGACGCATTCCCATTTTCCGCTTGGTCCAAGCCAAGGAAAATAGATAGGGGTCTCTATCTCCCTTGGGTCCAAGCCTTGTACAGAAAAGATAACGAGCTTAGGGCGTTCGTAAGATTGGGATGTTGCTTAATTAACGTGTATGACGAATCTAAATTTCTCCGCGTAGTATATTTACGAATTTCATTGCATAATATGCGTATGTGGAACTTCTGCGTTTCTCTCTTTATTTTTTTGGAATATTCATCCCTCTAGACCGACATCGTGGACGGCATTCTTGCGAAAAGAAAAGAAAATGACGACTTGTAATCCAAATCTATCACGTAATTCTGCGACACACGTCGATGACGCATCGTGAAGTTCGTTGAGATGCCATGTAACAGGTTTTATAATCTTTTGCCATGTTCCAAAATAATAACACGTCAAAAAACTCGTCAAAAAATGAATTGTAATTTAGCCAAATGTAGAATCGTTGTTATCTAAGAGGATTGGGAATTCGTTGGTGTTGCATCATTGATTCCTAATTACGCAACTTGAAGGACTCGCCAGTACCCATAATAAACCCGTTATACTCCCTGCCTTATGTTTGACCGGCTTATAGTGAAGTCAGTAGCCATTAATTCAATAAGTCTATTGTTAACTCCTGTTCCAAGCACGCTAGTCCAGAGTTCGAGAAAAATTTTGAGAGTGTCCTTGTTCTGATCATATTGTGATGCACCTGCAGGGCTCTAAAAGTCGAGTGAGTCACCGGGATTAGATTTCAGCTCTAGTGACCCACGCTGGATTGATTCAATGGACGAGCAGGATTTGCTTGACAGCCAGATGGAAACAGAAAATGTATTTCGAGATTAATGTAAGAGCATAAGTATAGATGAATACTTTAATTGACTTTTCAAGCTTTCTCTTTCATTCCATTCTATATTTTTTTCAGTAGACATTCTCTGGATCCGTCTCGTCAGAAGTGTTTCCCAACAAAGGACGACCGGAATCTGGCTATAGCGCAATGACGAGAGTAAAAGAGATTCTTCTCGTATTATTAGTTGGGAACACCGTGCTGCAGTCTCCTTGTGTCTGAACATATGACCGAAAGATTCGCATTGCCCATTCTGATGTCAATGACTTAGGATTTTAGTGTAGTGTAGAAGCAAAGACAAGAGCAACCTTCCGATCAGCTTGCCCTCGCACTTTTTGACACCTTTGACGACGTCCAATCTTTATCATGGGCTGACCAGTGGTAACCAATGAAATGACTAGTTTCTGGTCCAGCCTCCCACTCCATTACACTTAGACTGATTTTGCTCATTTTATCAGGCTTGATTCTCACATCAAGCAGTTTTTTGCGCAAGTTTTTGCGTGTGGACTGGTCATTCGGATGAAACAGTGTGTTATATTATATCACCCTTGAATCGAATGTTGGAAAGAAGGAACGTAAATCCGTGATGAAACCAAAGCACCAAAGCGCTAGTAACTGTCCTTGGGGTGTTGTTCCCAAACCTCTGCACATGCATTGCTTCCACAAGGAGAAGAGGGATGTACGAATATGCAAATATTTTTTGGATAAGATATATCTGCATTAGATCTGTCATATGACTACATGGGGTGCCGTTAATTTCTCATCAAACTTAAAGTCAGTTTCTTTTACTAACTAGTACCTAGTACCTATTTCTGCCATGTGGTAACGGCCTCCTATTATCTTCTCCAACGCACTCGTTTTATCGCTTTGGAACTGAAGACCTTATGACGATCATGATCATGGTATGGGGTGAAAGAAACTTGTATGTTGGGTTAGGTTAGGTGCGCACCTAAATATTCCAAGAAAGTTCTGCATTCGTGCTGCGGAACTTCCACGACAGACGGGATTAGGAGTAGGACTAGAAATAAGCAATTTAATTCAATTGTGCGATCCACCCTTCAGGATCAGTTGCGCCCGATGTCGTGAGCAGGGACAGGGAAGTAATGACTGTAGTATTTGCTGCTTTCTGTCATGTTAGTAGACACGGGAACGGAACACGGGGCCGAAAGAGAACCCTCATCTTCATGAATCTCATAATGTAGTCTCATTTCGCCATTGTGGCAATGGCTCTTGTAGCAACTTGTAATAGAAAAATCAACTTTTATAAAACCTGTATGCATAGCAACAGCAGCAGACATTTTACTAGCCACGCGATAAGATAAAAGGTATAAAGTTTCCCCGCAACTATTTCTTTAATTACAATCTGAGGCTAAATGGAAATAATTAGCTACCAAACCTATAGTTTTTTTCTGCAGCGTCACACAGTCACACGTACACTGCTAATGATAATAATTTAGTCAGAATTCATGATGATGGCTCAGAATTCGTCTACACGAAACCAATCGTAAAGCCCTGTGAAATTCCGCATTAAAAACTTTGCTTTTTAAGAGTTTTTGACAGAGTAAAAGGATTTTCAAAAAAAGAAGATAAGAGCTGAAAATTAACATTATTGAAAAGGAGCACCTCTGCAAAAGTTAATGTCATACTACACCATGCCTGATTGACCTTCAATGGACCTAAACGAGAAGGGCTTGTATCCCGAACCAGTTTGGTGATGAAATTCATTGTGACCAATGAGTATACGAGGAGCAGGAAGGCTCTAGACCCTAGGTCAAGGAGGCGGGGAATGTGCTCTGAAGCGTATTTATTCGCAGTTACGAGCGACCTGTATTGATTTTTACCATTGAAGATTCTTCAAATGACAAAGGAGGGAGATAATTCATTGCGTAGAAATTTGCAGAAGAAATGGTGGTTTCTATGTTATTATTTTACACTCCAATGAAGTGACGATGAGGAAGAAATTTCAGGCTCATTCAATTAGATTTAAGTTCATTATCCAATCGTCGTGATTCATTCTGTTCGCGGTAGTTTCACAGACTCAGTTGGGGGTGCGGAGTACATTTTTAGTTCACTATAAACCAACTTGAAATTACACGACCCGTTACGTAATGCATCTCGGAAACCTGTAAAAAAATCAAGCAAAAACACTTTGACGCATCATAAGACTTTGTATTCATTCTATGGCTAAGAAAATCTTTACTTCTGAGATAAGGAGATAATCAATGTTGTAAGATAACGTCAGCTGTTGAGCTTAAATGTTGCAGACGCCGAACAAAGTTTTAAGTACTTATGTACGGGGTACGGTTTATGAGCTGTTGCGTAAAGGAACTCGCTTCATTCAATTACTCTTCAATGATTGCTGCGATTCCTGCTTTTTTTTCCTTCTTGTACGAACTTTGACTCTCACTAGGGTTGCTAAACGATAGATGCGATAGGAGCTTGACTTACATGCACGTTAGGTGCACCTGAAATTATTCGGATTCGATGCCTGCATTCGGATAAGTACAATATCTGCATTCATTGACAGCCTCACCTTGATTACACCTTTAAACAGGATCCAAGCCTATCAATTTCAAGACAACGCCGCTCTTTACGAGTATCTGGAAACTTTATCTAACACGGCTTGGCTTAATGGTCGTGGACGTAAAATGAGTCTATTTGGACACATACATTGAGAATTTTCCTTTGCATTTGAATTTTCCTTGTCAACCTATTTATCATTACAAGATCGGCTTAGTCTGCAGTTTTTGTTGACAGAAGTGTGAATCCTGTCGCAGCTATAGGTTTGAATAAATGAATAAGCACATTCTACTTGCACGGGTAAATGTCAAACTGGGGAATCCCTGCGCATGAACTGCGTGTATCCTTTTTTGTTGTAGTAGGTTTTCGATGAGGCAAACTCTTTCTTATTTTCATTTTATTACGGATATTATCTTACAAATATTTTACGAATGCTATAGCCTAAAATATTTTGAGCATTTCCCCCAGCAATATTTTTGTGGATTCTGCTCACCCTAAAATATTACAGTACTTAAATATCACTTGCGTATATGCACAGGTAATGCTCGGATAGATCCGAAATCACGAAATGAAGCGTGAAAAGGTGATCGTCGATTGGAATTAGAAAACGTGCTGGAAATCCTAGCACAATTTTCCAATTTTTCTTCGAGCAGGCTGACATACAGGCTGATAATATTACGCAGATAGGTTTCAAAAGTAAAAAAAAATCACAGAATTGATCATATGGAATCTCGCTGACGAAATTATGATGCAATAAACAGAAACATAACGCCCAAATCTATGACGCTCATATTACAGTTTCTGTTGGAGAGACCGTCTTCTTCAATAGGTAAATCAAAACGAGTTAGTGTCACCAAGTCATACAATCCCTTGTCATAACTGAAGAGAAGACGAATTCTCATCAATGCGGACATATGACAGCGTAGTGGTTTAGTTTTTGTCTCCTTTCAAGGCCGACAGTGGTGAAAAAACGAATAACCTCTTATACGCCTCCTGATTTCTTAGTGCAAGAGTCAAATGTTAATATGGGAAATAAAAAAGAGGGAATTGAAGCACATATATGCATATTGTATAAAGTAAACCAGCGATTCTGGAATCCATGGGATGCGGCTGTAATCCATGCAGTTCCTGGTTGGGAATGATCTCGTTGACAATGCACACACTCCGCACATGCACACGCTTTCCTCCTGCTCCTGCCTCTGCCGGTCCAACCGGTTCCCACTTCCCGTCTGTCTGCGTCTGCACACATATAAGTACGGTCACGCTTTAGGTCAAGAGGAAGCACCTACTTAACAACAATCCGATTTAAGTCATCCATCGTCACCTTCGTGGATTCATGTAAGGATTGCTTTTCGACATCTGAGAGGACAGGTTCAAATACTTCCATGTGGTTGAACTGGAAAAGAAAGATTTTTTCAAAACTTGTTCGAAGAAACATGAGGTGGATGTGTATGATGAGAATCATAATCACCCCGACACTTCCACAGCCAATCCGAGGCTTCCCCAGAGTTTCATTAAAGAGCCCCATAATTTATGAGTTGATGGATGTGCTAATTTATTCGAAAGTAAAAAATGTGAATGATCCATAGTGTTGGGATCATTTCATCAGCACAGGCGAGCGCAAACCTTCGTGCATTTGCTTCAGAAAGCGTGCAGTGGGTCTATCCTTCCTCACGCAAGTGAAAACGACGATACATGTATTGTTATTGCATTAGCTGATGTCCCAGGAATCAAGAAAATTATCCCTCTTTTATTGTGAATTGATGCATGTGTGTTCTTGACTGAACATGCATAGGGGGGTAGAGAAGATAAGAAGATATGATGCGGTCAAGTCTAATTAAAAACTATGCCATGCATGCGAACGGGTGGCTTGATGATGATGAGCGGCTCTAGAGGTGGCATTATATGACACCCCAAGAAAACGATCGATACGAAACCTGCGTGACACATGTCCGTCATGTTCCTTCAACTTATATTTCTTCTTATTAGTTGTTGCCCTTATAGTCGTAATTGGTGGAATAATAGTTCACACGTGGGACAAAGTGGGGGCTACAGAACGATCGGACAGCATACTGCTATTGCTGTGAGAGAGTGTATTAGAGCCCAGCTCTACAACAGTTTCAAACCCTAGATCGCAAACTCCTCGTGTTCCGAAGGTATAAAAGGGGCTATTGGACTAACAAGGGCAGACAGACGATAGAGTCATTGGTGAATGCAACGATCGAGCAAGGCATTTCAGCTTAACTTGCTATACATTCTAGTTTTTCAATTTGACGAGTGGTAACGTTTACTATACGCGCCCAGACAACAGCATTGCATAACAATACTTTTTTGTGGAAGGAATAATAGCATAGAGCTTGGAAGTGGAAGTTGCTGTTCGCATGTGCTGGTCGTGAAACTGCCAAAAACTGATCTGTACTCATTGTCTCCTGCGTTCTCTCTTGACAGTTGCCACTGTGATCATCACATTTTCTACAGCTACTGAGCGGCGCCTTTAACACCGCCCGTGTGACCTGCATAATATCGATTTGTGGGATAAAGAGTCAACGTTTCAGCGACAGCTTGGAGCATATACTGTGAGAGCGGAAAACAAAGTCAAGCGGAAGCAACAGAAAATTTCCACAATGAGCAATGCTGAAGAAAAATTCGTGAGCTTAGGATCCTTCCCTACGGCAGCGACTACTGCAGTGGCCACGACACTGAGTTACCAGGTAGCAAAATACATTAGCTTTGGCCCTCAACCTCGTCTGCTATTAAACTAATCTGTGACATTGTGCCCAAGAAAGTCGGTGGGATCGTCCACATGAACCCAAAGTACCCTACTTCCCTATATAACTTCCAGGTTCAGAGCTTACCCATTCTCTGTCTCTGAATGACTCTGGTGGGTTCAGATTTTCTGGGTCACAAGTTCAAGTTTCATTTTGCGGAAAGACAGTTTGACTGTGTCAAACTGTCAACATCCTAATCAGTTCAAAAGAGAGATCAGAATCTGATAAAGTAGAGGAAAGGGAAATTATCTCGTTGCCACGAAGGGTTAATGGATTTGAATGAATCAAGTTTAATCAACACATTCAAAATGCATGCTAGACCTATACTATCAGTTGAAACTTTATTTCCCTTTGACGGTGGTATAAGAAAACTGAAAAAAGCGCGAATGATTTTTACAGAGACATGCGAGATGATTCCAACAAAAAATACTCTGTATATAATTCCAGTCACCAGAAGATAGGATAACATGTGCCGCTTCTAAAATGATAATCAAGTTGTACTGGCCCTGCCTGAAGGCATCTAACAACGGCATTAAATGTGCTGATGTGTTTACGGCGTCTCCCAAGATTATGCAGACACCGATATCTCATTCCAAGCTATTATTTCTGGGTATTGTTGATAATCATAGGCTGTACTAAGTTGGAAAGCATCGTCCAGTGTATCCAGATGTAGCCGCTGGCATCATTGGATTTAATTAAAATTTTTATGTAACATTTTAACTCCTCTTACATAATTGAGTTGGCTCATTTCAAACGAACCAAAAATAGCTATACCGTACCACCTGTGTGGTTTCCGAAGTAGCCATGCTATTAGCTAATACTCATATGAAGTAGTTATTCACCGACACGTATTTTGCATTAGACGAACCCACAATAACTCCGGTAAAGCATGGTATTCGAGAGTTGTTTGCATTATTTTCGTTCACTCTGTATATTCAATATTCGAATTAACTCTAATGGGGATGTGAGTAGCTTACGACCGTCGGCCCGGAGCAAATGCTGAACGTTAGGGACTGTAAAATCCAGAAATTCCATGTATAGGAAACACGTGGTGGCGTACTGCTATGTTATTTAAATAGAATATCAATTGGCAGACAAAAATAAAAATTGTGAGCAGGAGAAAAAATACGTTGGACAGATAGTTGTTGCATAAACTTGCTAAAAGTTTAAGCCATCAAAACGGTATGTTATGTTTAAAGAAACGGCGTTTACCGTGTAATTACCTGCCTCTATAGAACCACTGTTCAATATCATCAACAGGCTCACAAGTTTCAGGGCAAGGGTGACCACAACCAGATTTGAGAGATGTCTAAAGCCATTCATTATGAGCAACATGGGAGAGCAATCTTATAACACCTTGTTGATGGTACATGTTATACCATCTGGTTCCAGACTTGAATGCAAATAAGATTTCAGATGGGCAGACGTGCAGTGTATAT
>WJFA01004865.1:0-10071 GCA_009870155.1 Pseudobourletiella spinata
TTCCAACACCCCCACTAATTATCCCTCATATACGAAGGATTTTCAAATTCTCGGACAATTCTACGACCGAATTTACACTACTCAAATCGCACCGTCTCCACCACCACTCTCTCCCCCAATCTCTTCCACCGAGAGGCACAACAAATGTATGCTTTGGAGGAATTCTAATGTGAATCAGAGTGTGTGCAGATAAGAGCAATAATGACGTCTCAGACTCTCAACTTTGTCATCTCTCTCGTCATTTCCCTTGGCGGCAGGGAATAGATAAGGGGAATAACTAGCCCAGCCACTGCCACTCACTCATCATCACCAACATCATCTCCCCTTCCGTCCTCCTCATCATCACAAGCTATGGGTTATGTGGACGCGAAAAGTTTGGGTACGCGGGTGGTAATTTGGAAAATCCGTCAAGTTTTATTGAAATGACACAAGTTGAGAATTGAGGACAAATTAGAGGAAAATCATGCGGAGGGGGAAAGGGTGGGGGTGGGTGGGATGAGCGTGACAAAAAAGGCACCGGGTCATCTTCCCCAAAAATTCTCAAATTTAATGCGTGTACGCTGAAATAAAGATAAATTTTAACGCTCCGTCTCGGGAGCACTGTAAGGGCACGTCTCCATGTGTCTGTGAGTGAAGGCAGAGTGGCCCCCGCCTTCCTGCCCCACATAAAATATATAAGGCGGGGGGGGGAATTTTATTATGTTCATCCCACAGAATGTGCAATAGGAAACCCCCTCACATGTCTCACGCAAGTGGCTTTTTGTTTCAACTCTGCCGCCACTGCTGCCGCCTCTGTATATACAGCCCCGTAAATACATGCTATGCATACTCACATATTATTATTATTATCATACGAGAATATGAGAGCCTGGAACTTGGCAGAACCCTGCTCGCCTCCTCATGATGACAATGACCCCACAGAATCCTATGCCCATATAACCATGCATCCCCTCTGTCCAGCCCACCCCATCAGTAGATTTCAACCGTATGCATGCACAGATATATAAAATACATGTGTATATACATGTACATCATAATAATACACATGTATACCTCGGTGGAGAAGATGTTACGTGCTGGAGCATAGCACTCAGCATCATTCACACTTCTCTAACCCACTCTCATCCTCTCCATTCCATATAATATTTCATCCTTATGCCTGTAAAGTCTTATCTGGAATCTTAAAGAGACGAGAGTTTCTCCCGAGTAAATCGTCAATTCACGTTTATTTTTGCCCCGGTCGGGCGGAAGAAATGTTCCCTCTGTCTCATTTCCCCGTAAAAAATCCCTCCACCAATCCCGCTCGCTCAGCACCCATTAAGGGGAAACTCATGAGGGTGGAAGTTATAAACTCTGCGGCAGTGGTACAAGCAGCGTCTCCGTCCACCACCTTATAGCCCAGAGACCCCAACCTAGGGGGGTGGGGCTCACTACGGACGGCTCACGCCAATAATAATAATGATAATGTTACCAATAGTAATAAAATTACCGGGAACTCAAAAACATCCCAAATAAATGATTCCTCCTCGGCTTATTGAATTGTGACTAATTTTGATCCCTTTTTTCTTCAGCATAGCAACAAAAAAGTAGACACTAACTGGAATCAATTTCCAAAAGGCTGACTTCCGCGTAATGTTAATGGAGGGAAACTTGATTTTTGAGAGTATCTTCCTTGAGAGTACCCCACCAACTCCCGTGTCTCCGGAATGAGGATGGGGCAGTAAATAACTTTAATGTCAATGTACTTGACTATCTATTATGGGTTACAGATTGGGGGAGTTAAGATGACTCGATATGGTATATGAGGAGAAGTTCGAGCCGTTTCCATGGAATGAATGAATGGAAGTGAGAGAGAATGGAGGAGAGAGAGAGAGTGAGAATGGTGAGTGGTGGAAGAGGGGATGAGGGAAGTAATCTGACTTGACAAATAGGGCTACGCATTTGGCAGAAACCTGACTGGAAAGTTGGAGATTTCCAAAGGAGGGCGAAGTAGGAGATGGAGAAGAAGACGAAGAAGAAGAAGAAGGGGCAGAAGTGGAGGAGGATATCTGTCTAAGATTTTTAATCCGCGCGTCAACAGATCGGCTGTGAGAAGTTTTCCCTTTATTGTTCCTCACCAGTGGTACTCCTCCTCCAAGTGGTGATAGAGGTGGCAGTGGAATTAGCTCTACATCCTACAAAGTGGGCTTCGGCCCATACTGCGGCTGGATTAAAAAGCCTTACAAATGAGATGGAAAAACCTGTATAGGGCTCCCGTATCGGTATTAGCAGGGGGATACTACTGGTGGTAGCGTGGTGGTGGTGTTAGTGGTGGTGGTAGTAGTCGATCAGTAGTCTTGTTCCCAGCTCCAGTTTCACAAATGGTTAGGCTGGAAAGTACAAGGCGTCGTGGAGGGAAAATACAATAAATCACCCCGCTATTACTTCCCTCCGTATTTGTTGAAACTCATAAATCTCGGCGGCTAATGGTTTCAGGCATTCCTTATCCCATGTCAAATTATCATATGCGCAATGATAAAAAGCTTCTCTCACTCCCTCTCTGGCCAAAGAACTCACAGAGAGAGGGAGAGAGAGAAAGAGAGAGAGGGTTCTGAGCCTGAACTGAAGAAGATTGAGGGCACAAACACGCATTGAAAATGCTCTGTATCGTTTCCAGGGGCATTCAGCCAGGTATTTTATCCCTAGTTATATAAGGTAACATGAGCCGCCCAATGTTTGTGTTTGGGGCTGGATTTGTCTCCCGGGCCTATTCGGGTATTCGCCGTTACTACAAATTGCTCATGTGCATGCATGCTTATATGCATTTGAGTCTGTGTTATGTTTGTGTTTGTCTGTCTGTGTGTGCACGCACGTATTTATGTGCATGTTGGTGTGTGTGCGTACTTGTGTCAGTATTTGCGTAAATGTGTATTTAAATATGAAGCCAGTATTTGCGCGATAGTGTGTGTTTGTGTGTGTGTGTGTGTGTGTGTGTGTGTGTGTGTATGTTTGTGTGTGTGTGTGTGTGTGTGTATGTTTGTGTGTGTGTGTGTGTGTTGTGTGTCTATGTAAGTATCAGCATTTGTCAGTCAGTGTGTGTGCATGTGTTTCTGTGTTTTGGCAGTATGTGACAGCGTATGTTAGAATGGAGAGCTTGACTAGGAAGTCAGTCCACTCCAAGTAATGTCCCCGTGTAAATTACAGGAAACCAAATCCCAAATTTCCCATCCATCTTCCTTTGATTACAATTATAGTGGAGCGCATACATTTACAAATTACAGAACTTGATAGCCAAACCCCTCTCCAGTCACCCCGGAGAACAGCTATAATGTGAGGCAAACACAAACCCACTCATACTTATAACTACCACTAGATACGGAGATATGCCTGAGTTCATTCATTACTCAACAAGCAAGACGAAAGATGGGCCAACCTGTCCGTCCCCCCTCCCGTTGCTGGATTCACGGACAGATTTGAAATTGAATCGCAATATTATTATGCGCCTCCTGTATACCTCCGCGGGATACCGCAGACACACTACCATGGCATGGAGTTGCAACATGGGCAGGAGCCGACTCTTACCAAGTAATCCGACCCACATCTGTGCTGCACCCTGCATGATTTTTCGGTTGATTGAGTAACAGAAATCGATTTGGGGATCATGAGGGCATCGTGATTAACGGGCTCCATATGTTGGTAAATGGGAAGGTCGTAGCCCTTCCAGGAACATTCGACTTGCCTCGGATACTTTGGAAGGAGAAGAACTCCTTATTAGTTCCCCGTTGGATACGTGATAATCCCAAAGTCGTCCACCGCTTGCCGTACATCTGCCTGGTCTTAGCCTCGCTGGCCTGACATGGTAATTGAAACGGCGGAATGCTCTGTTGACAGGTTACCTCCGGACCCTTTAGCATTCAGTCAAGCTCATTTCCCCGCGCTGTCACGGCATAATTTCCAACGGCTCGATATATCCCACCCCCCGTCCACATTGAGCCTGAGCCACTCAATTCCTCTACGTACAAAGTGAGAGTGTGGACCGACATTTCCGATCGTTGTCATTAGTTGCAAGGGTATGCNTCTACGTACAAAGTGAGAGTGTGGACCGACATTTCCGATCGTTGTCATTAGTTGCAAGGGTATGCGGTGGGAAACTTATTGACTTAAGCCCAGTGTGTAACCCGCCTCCCTTTCAGACAACTCCGTTCGCAACACTGGGCTCTATTGGCACATGGAAATTAAGTACACACGATGTTGCCACCTTTTATTCCACACAAGGACATGCCTCCATGGACATTATCGGAGGTGTATGCATTACAAATAGGCGGGGACGTCGGCGATCATTAGTGTGTGTGTGCGTGTGCATGCGTGTGCACGCGTGTGTGTGCGCGCGTATTTCTGTGCGGAAAGAGGACGTGTTACCGTGTGCGTCGGAAATGATCAAAGCGGGGGGACATTAGATAGGGCTTAATTAGTATAGGTGAAATGTTCACCAGACGAGGTGGGGACGAAAGAGCAGGAGTATTTGCCGACATTCCATTTCACGGAGGGAGCCCTGGAGAAAGCACTCCCGCCCTCACGTGCATACGCTCCCATATGAGGAGCAGAGGAGGGTGGAAGGAGTAAATTTATTAATGGCATCACCCCATCATTCGAAGGACCTTTAACCGTTCCATCTTCCATCTTAATCATAACATAATCACGATAATGACTTTATTTCGTCCCCTCGTATGTAGCGGGGAAAGTGCTACGCGGGAATGTTGAATTTCCCAACGACACCGTATATATTGTACATACTTACGCGCCTCCGTCCGCCCAGCGGGTCATTCGAGCTCCCACACGAGCCCTCTGCACCAAATTCCCTACATTCACGCCTATGGAGAGTAGTGAGTGCTACGAGGAAGGCAATATGGAGCGCTACCACTCCAACGCGTCCACCTCCCCACACATGCCACATAATGTACATACGCACATATATATGCATAGTGCCAGCGGCGGCGAGTCATATTTAACTCATAGAGAGTCGTAAATAGAACTAGATTCCACATTAATTTGCCGCCGTTATAGACTATTTGACTGTCTTCCCTACCGGTGGTTTGTACGTATTTGCCCAGTTTTATAGCTTCATCACGTAGTCTTACCCGGGGAGGAACAGTGTACAATGGTTTAATGAACTGCGCCGGAAAATTTATTTCTCATCCGCTCCCTCCGGCCTAGCCACATATAAGTGTGTGTGTGTGTGTGCATATGTGTTATATAGTCGCGTGTGCATGGATGTAACTTGCGCGTGACTAACGACTGGGGCTCTGCATCTGATTGTATGTAATACCAGAGCTCTATATAATGCACACATACATAAGTACTTTATTGGGAGATAGTCGGAAGAACTTGTGGGGAGTAATATGAACTAGCCCGCTCTGTCTCTGCGCACGGAGCAGTAGTGGAGAGAGAGAGAGAGAGATAGAGCGAGAGAGAATGAAGCTACAGGTTTAATCATCATACGTAATTTATCGTTCCTATTCCCTATAATTGACTATTAAAGTTCATGCAGCGATTGCAGGATTTTATTCATGACTCGAGGTGGTGACTCTAGACCTGGACTTGTCTGCTCAAGTCGAGAGACAACTAATACTTTTCTATCGCCTCTAGGACAGGTCTATATCCTGCGGAAAACATGTTTTATTTTCCAAATTACTTACGTAAGGGACCTCTCATAGAAATTGGTCGGGTCCTACAGGGATGGCTCAGCTCAACTCACCCCACTCTCCTAAATCCTCCCGGATGAGGATTGTACTGTGAGCATGAATAAAAAATGAGGGGGAGCGGATGGTAAAGTACTGTTGGCAACTTCAAAGCTACAGCTTCTTCCCCGCTGCCCTCCGTCCAGCTAATTGGTCTTGTGTCGGGCGCGGGGACCCGATGTACGTGCAGGTGTAAGCGTGACTTTAATGGCGGGTAGTTAAGTGTCCCCTTAAGGCTGTAAAGTATGTGATGCAAGTGAAAATAAGGTTTCTCTCCATATGAGGGAAATACCGCGTGCGGGTGGCGGGGACGTCGCAGCGGGGATTTAATGTGAATTTTACGGCCGTGTCTCCAACCATGGGCCGGCAATTAAAAATAGGCACATTCCACCAGGTCAGGACAACCGGAAGGCTACATTGCACTACACAATTCTCTTAATTAGATTTATATAGGTGGCTAAAACCCTTGGAAATACTCTCAGGCCATAACGTGTCTTATCATGATAAAAGCCCTCACTCTGTGAGGTTCCCAACTCTGCTCCCTTCCAGGGGCAGCTAATTCGGGTAATGGGGGTAAATTAGGTAATGTATGTACATGCAAGGGGTCCTTCGTTTGTGTGTGTGTGTGTGTGTGTGTGTGTGTGTGTGTGTGTGTGTGTGTGTGTGGCTGTGCCTACGTGTGTGGTGAGAGAGGCGTGCGTCCATACTCAAGCTCACACATATGTGGACGGGTTAGGGGTTCAATATTCGGTTGTGTATGGGAGCTTTCACTACCGTGTATATGGATTACGTTCAGTGTGTGTGGAACAAGAACGGGTGTATCGCAGTTTATAAGTCGGCCTGGTTACGTATAGCATAAGTGAGTTTATACTTTTGCCACGTTACGTATAGATGCATGCGTGTTTATCCATGTGCCAGGTTACGTGAGTATGCATGTGAGTTTATACGTGGCTACTCATGCATACACCTTGTAGTCTACGTCCTAGCCTGTGAAATATCCACCCGTGAGAGTTTGTTAAATATGTATCGTTTCGCGATTGTACTGTGATCTGTGTGTGTGTGTGTGTAGGTTGTGTATGTTATGGGTGGCTGGGGTTGTGCAAATATTGGAGGCCGTTTAAATGTGAGGACGTGCCAGTTGGGAGATACTACTGGAGATAGGAGTGATGAGCAGTGTGGAAAACTCACGCTTGTATCTGTATGTAATCCTGGATGTGCGGGTCAGGCACTCCCAATGCTCGCACAGGGTTTCGCCCTTAATTTCTCACAAAGCTTTAAAGACAATAGTACATCACGGTGACAAATGGTCCCGTGCTTCTTTGTTCTACAACTTCTGGAAGAGGCAAATTAAAATACATTCATCCTCTTGCCACCGTCATGGCTATATATGGAGGGACTGGTGGTGGAGCCATTTCTTTAGTCTATACGTACCGTGCATGTCTGGCTTTGTCCATGTATTGTGTGCCAACGGGATAAAGGAACCAGGACCTTTGGGAGTGCCTTTGGACACACACGTATACAACCGTACGCAAACACACGCACGCACTAATTCAGCCCCACTTAGTCCCGTGCATGTAGTGTATCCCCCACATCTTCCCTTGCCTCTATATCGAGACTACCTTCCCGACTGGGGAATCTTAAATGGAGCGCTTTCACTACTCGACCACCACTTTTCCTCCTGTAGCCCCCCCCCATACACACGGACACCCTTGACATGTACTACATAGTGGGACCGTTCTGGATTTTCGGGTAAAACTTTTCACCCGGCCGCTGCCGCCGCCGCCGCTGCCGCCGCCGCCGCCGCCGCTGTCGTCGTCGTTCTCCTTGACATCATCAGGAGATTCATCTTAAGGGAATCCGGCATATACCTACCACCATTTACCACTTGCTTGCATATACGCCCAAGCCTTGGATCTCACCGACCTCAAGAGCTTTAGCTCTTTGAACTTTAGGTGCTGATGTGACATCATCTTGTCTTCGAGACAAATTTGTTTCGCTCTTGCTCCTGTC
Organism: Pseudobourletiella spinata; assembly: GCA_009870155.1. Lineage (NCBI taxonomy): Eukaryota > Metazoa > Arthropoda > Collembola > Symphypleona > Bourletiellidae > Pseudobourletiella > Pseudobourletiella spinata. Next base: position 7,728 of record WJFA01004865.1, read on the forward strand.
TTGAAAGAATAGGCGCAGCAGAGATAGAGAGTGGTTGAATGAGGCGAGGACTTTGGCTGGATTTCCTGGCGCCAGTAAGTGGCCCAACTGCGTTGTCCTCTCGAAAAACTATAGGCAAGCTGGATGGATCGGATTGGGTGTGTGCGTAGTCTTTGAAGTGGAATTAGAATTCCCGCCTCAAAATCACAAACTTTTTTAATAGAGTATCAGGATCGTCTGAGCTTACTGCTCCGGATCTTTGCCTACCCGCAGGACACTCAAATGCTCCCACAGCCAACTCTATTGAGACGGACCACTTTCCACTCAAGTGAGACGTAGCTATGCATCTGCGGATGGGAGGTTCGGGACAGGATGGATGTACCAGATAAGCGTGTCAAGGGACGACCTTGGAAACGTTCCACCCAGTCACACGGCACTCCTCATCACTCACCTCTCTACATATATTTTTCCCATTGTCGGTAGGCTCGGGGAGTGAGGCCGGGATACAAATAAATTGGAAATTTGATTTCCCTCCAACACAACCGCCAGCAGCGCAGTGGAGGAGGACTCTCCACTCTCCGTACGGGTTCACGCAGTAAACTAATAATGATTAATTGCGCCTTGGAGTGCACCATAATTCTAATCCCCTCTCCCTGCTCCATCTCTCTGTCAGTGCGAAGGTAGAAAAGAAATGAAATATTCACCATGCTCAGACAGGAGCATACCTACGCAAACACAGGCCCACCTACACATAAACAAACCATTTGAAAGTTGCAACAACCATTTGTTTCCCAAGGATCACGCTCATACTTCCTCACGCATATTATTCTTTGGAAATACCAGACTTTCCCCCCGTCCCCAATCCACTTTCTCCTGTCACAATTCATGTGGGCTAATGCACACGGGCGGGGGAGAGAGGAATGTTAATGAAGACATATGATTCCACTTGTTATGATACGGGTGACACAATACACACCATCCCACCACTGTCACCAGCTGTCGGTCCAATCTCATCTTTCAGCTTGCGAAATCCTTGCGACAACGAAATGAACCCAGCAGGGCGGAGGGACAAAAGAATCTTTTCTAAGAAGCCCCACAAGGGTCACTGTGCATATGTACTCATTCCGTGGAGATCATTATCCACAAACAAATCAATTCCAGCTCGGATTCAATCTAGAGGACCCCAAGATGTGTGAGGGCATGGGTGGGAGCTTTGTGCGGACGTGTGGGTTGGGTCGGGTGTGTACTTGTGCCGCTTGTTGGTAATGAAGAGCGGGTGATGATGCAAGGGAAAGTTTGATAAGAGGAAGTGTGTGGCAATTTACGATTACTTAAAATTTAATTAAAATCAGATGGATTTTAATGGAACTGTTGGCCCACATATGATTGCCTTTGTTTTAACTCTGTCCTTCATCCCGTAATTTCCCGAAGTGTGACACAATCAAGGAATCCCACAAGGGTGGGGGAGTTTCTTAGGCGACTGTGCTGCCGGCGGCAGCGGTAATGGTGGTAACTACAGAACCCAAAGCCCGCCTACTTCCCTCCCCCTCAGGAGGCTCAAGAAGGCGGACGAGGACAATGGGGACGAGGGGAGAGGGAGGAAGAGGCGGGAGGCCATTATAATATTACTATTATGCCCAAGTTTTCTCATCTTTTCTCCCCCCCCCCAGCTCCCTCCTCTCGTCCCTAAACAATGTTTTTCCCTAATTAATTTCGGTTAAGTGGACAAGTGAGCAAGAATGAGTAGTCTGCCCTCCCCTATCCGTCAACCTCCCGAAAACTCTGCTCGTTTGGAACTGGAGGCCCTCCCATATCCAGCATCTCAGATGTATTATTGAATCCCTCCCCGTGAAAACTTAACCATTCGGCATGACGTCACGCCTGTGTAAATGAAGTGAGGCGCAGTTCAATAATTGTAGCACTCACCACCACCAACCATGCTCAGCCGAATCGTATTTGTTCCAACCACTGTGCCATGTTTCCGGAACTGGGTCATTGGCTAGGATGAGTGGAAGTGAGGGCAGTTCCCACGTTTGTATATATCAATGTTCATATTAAATATATTCTCTCATGTGTTGCTTTTCCCACTCCCAAAACTCCCTTTGCGCTCCTATCAGAGGACGTGGGATAGGGTCTGGTTGGAATCCAAGAGGTGCTCTTGCATATCTATCCATGAAATTTAAACTCTGTAGAGACAAATCTCGCATTGGAATCTAGTGACCCGCCGGATGTGATACTTCACAGCCTGAACTTTAAAGGATTTTGCCATACGTAATGAGCTGTATTGGGGGAGGGGGAGGAGCAGGAGCAGGTCAACTCGTAGTCATTCAGGTCAAATTTTGGATGGGAGTTATTATTCCTTCAT
>WJFA01004866.1:0-10070 GCA_009870155.1 Pseudobourletiella spinata
AAAAATTCCCCAAAAAATCAGACATTTTACCCCATATCTCTGGTACCAGTGGTATATTCTTAATTTACTCGCTGAGACGAATCGTTTGGTACCAAAGTTTCTAAAATTCGAGAGTAGTTGTTAACTTTTGGTCGAAACCTCCTGAAGTTACTCTTAACCAACTGCTTCATTGTCAACCGTGCAGGTGGGAAGATTGGCACTTCTTGGCTGCTTCCACTCTGCTCTTTGGAGCCTGCGGGCACTGGACAACACTGCTTCCGACTCGGTTTATTCCGCGAGTGATGCGTTTTCCGGAGTTTCAGGCCTTAAAAATAAGCTGTACACTTTGATCCGGGGAACGAAATATATACTATTCCCAGGAAATACTGAAGATATTGTTCTGAAGGAAACAGCTTTCCGGACGCTCTGCGATCTTCTGATATGTTTTTCCCGCGCAGTCGGCAAACATTCGTGGATAAATGACATCATTTTAGATGCCGATGAAAGTACTGTGAAGATTATGGTACACTACATTGCTGAAACCGTACTTTCAGGTGGTATGAAGTAGTCTACCTCTTTCACAAATTTTCAGTCATCTCCATAATAAGTTAAGCCCTTTTATAATTTTGTAATTACTTCTAGATGTCAATGATGACGAGCTCGAGAGTAAATGCGAGTTACTTTTATTATTTTGCAAGCTTCTTGTGGAAGGTGCACTTTCACCTCCGAAAGCCTATGAAGTCTTCAAGTATTACACATTGGTATGTGAATTCCGATTGGCTTGATTGACATGAATTCATTGACCTTACGGAACGTTATTTCTTTTCAGTGCCACTCCGAGCTGAATAATATTCTGAAGGAGACTTTAATCGAACTGCGGTCTTTGTTTCCTACTGACTTTGCAAAACTTCTGCATGCCACCTTGGTGCATTGTTATGAGAACCCCGAAAACCCTGACTTTTGCTTGGTAGAATGCCGCAATGAAAGCGTAATATTAGATAACCCAAATAAGGTTTATTAATCTGGAATTGAAACATTCATAGGAAACAGCTCGGCGTTTCGCGTCGCTTTTCGGTTCGGACACTGGTAAATACGTAGAGGCTATCACCACCCTCCATAGGGAAGGCATTTCATACGTTCTTGAGGAATTGGACCAGGAGATGCCCCCACCTCATTTGACGTTCTTCGACATTCTGACCGAGTTCAGCAGCAAGTTGAATCCTGACGATAGGCTTACCATGTAATTACTACTGGATAAGATGTTTGGTAATTGTGAAGTCAAATGAATGATTAACCCAATGTGAATTTGTCGTATTCTTTTAAGTTTACAGTATGCGACTCAGATATATGGAAATGGCATTCAGAGCTTGAATGAATGCGGCGGCCCGTGGTCGTCCATGTTGACTTACCAGAATTCCTTGGAACCACGTTCCTCGCGATCTGGTGGAAGGTCGGGCAACATAGGCGTTCGTCAGGTCCTCCAAGGGAAGAAAAACAATACGACTAGACAGTTGTCGAAACGGAGATGCAATTGAGGAGCTCATTAGGTCAGTGTACTCGTTACATTTAGTATGTGAAAGTAGCGTCTGCTAGTGTCGTGTGTCTGGAAGAACATCTGGATCATCTTTCCTGTGCACAGGAAAGGTGTTTAATTGCAGTATTTGATAGTTAGCGTATTTACGCGTCTAAATAACTAAATATGAATGAAAATATCAGATGAATTTCAATTTATTCCATGCAAACGTAGTGAATGGAATCCATCGTTTGCCCAAGTTATTGATAATAGCTGTTACCAACAGCAACCCAGTTAAAACGGAACGATGATCTCATGCGAATTATTTATTTCTTAACTACTCGGATAACATCCTCATCGTGCATAACGTGATGAAGGCCAACCCTTTGAGGGGAGTACTTCGTGCTAGTTCCCTAAAAAACAAATGAATAATAATCCGCCATATAATATAATAATATAAATAGAAATGCGATCAGATAGCGAGGAATTTTTGTGTTAAAAACTGGGATACATTTTATAAGAACTGAAATATTTGTTATTCTTACCCAAACTAGACCGTATTTAAATTGCTGAGCGATGGTCCTATGAATAGCATGACATACGTGCTCCACTGTGACACCTTTTCTCAAAATTAAGCCATCATTGAAATCCGGTGGTTCACCGGGTTTCTTCGTGTAAACTCGAATGAGAGCCAAGTATTCCCAAAGAACTTCCAACAGATAGTCCAAATTCAGTTTCATGTTACAACTGCCAAAACAAATTGATACATTACTTTTATACTGTCCAAATTACATTTACTGCCATTTCCGACTAACCTCACGACCACTGTATTCGGCAGCCGTGCGATACGGTCTACCTCCTCCATAGAAATCTGATCGATTTTGTTGTAAACATAGAGACAAGGCATATAAACACGATTCCCAGATATGACGTCAATTAAATCTTCAGCCGATGCATCTTCACGGAAGAGAACCTAAGTTGAAAATACCGGTAACAACGCCATATATTTTCAGACAAGGGAGATCAGATCGGGCCTATACCTCCCTTGATTTTCAGATGAAAAATTTTCTGCTTTATTCTTTAAGGATAACAAGCCTCCGCATAGGTTGCACGAGGCAATGCTCTAGTGCTCTACCATTGCCCAGGAATGATTACATAATGAAATATTACCTCGGCGTTGAAAATTTTGTATTCATGGAGAATCATTTGAACGAGTTTCTCATCCACTCGGCTCAAAGGACATGTTGAGTTGAAACTTATTCCACCACCTTTTTTAATCTGCAAAATACATCATCGTTGATCAAAACAGTTAGTTACATAGCTCAAGAGATTCCTAAAGGATACAAACCTTAAAATATATGTTAGGCTTTGGCTTGTTCAACCGTATTCCTACAGCCTCTAACTCCTTCTCCAGTAAACTCCGCTGAATATCTCCTTTCGTAGCATCCAACATCATCAGCACCACATCAGCTGTTCGAGCCACAGCTATTACTTGACGACCACGTCCTAGAAAACAACAGAACAGTTTATAATATTTAATCTTCCACTTGATTAAACCCAACATGTCTGACTCCATATGCTGTCTCAGCCCCGAATCTTCAACTCTGGAAGTTCAGGGTGCCTACTTTAACTTTCATCGCCATCCACTTGAAGTGAACAACTAGGAGAGCAAGGATTTTAATCATCATAGAAGACATCTCAAAAAACATTCCTCCAACTGTAACGGCAGATATGTTACCTTTCCCCTGAGCAGCGCCTTCAATGATTCCAGGAAGATCGAGCAGTTGAATGTTGGCTCCTTTGTATTCTATCACACCCGGAATGCACGTAAGCGTCGTGAACTCATATGATGCACATTCACTCTCTGTGGTGGTGAGTGTACTGAGAAGTGTAGACTGGAAATATAATAAATATACGTCAAAAATCAAAAGGAGCACAACCTTATTACGTGGAGACCAGTGCCGGCAATTACCTTTCCGACAGAAGGAAAACCAATAAGGGCTACACGCGCATCCCCTGATTTGAGCACATCAAACCCTTCCCCTTTCTCCCCTTTCTTTGAAGGTTCCAACAACTGTGACCGATACTTGGCAAGCTTGGCTTTCAGTACGCCCAAATGGTATTCCGTTGCTGCAAAATATAATGATGCCTGTAATATCCCATTCTCGAATGTTCAAAAGGCTACAATATTTATACCCACAACATACCTTTATTCTTCTGAGTTCGTGCAATTTCCTTTTCGATTTCGGATATTTTCTCCAGAATGCCCATGGTCCAGGCAGGTCACCAAAGCTTCGATCGTCTAAAGCTTAACCCCACTAGCACAAATGATCAATTTTCGTGCACACCAGATCAGGTCAGATCAGAATATTAATCGGTACCTTTGCGAGGGCAGCATTGGCAGTGGCAGTGTCGGCAGGGATTGTCCTGATGATATTTTCATTCGAATTTCACACAACATATTGAATTCGGGCAGCTTTTAGACTTGCAGTTCTGCATAAACGCACACAAGCCTTAAATCGACGGGTGAAACAATACGTTTAGGCCGCCAAATTTAAACGTCTATCTCTGTCGTCATTGCTTGCTTGCAGTCATTGCATTTATATTATCTGGGTCTGTAGATGCATACAGCGAAGACACTAAACAAATATCACTGTGAACGAGGAAATCGTCTCCCAGCTTACCATCTTATAAATTTTTACCAGTTCACTATTACTTTTTACGACACAATCACAAAGGAGCTCTCATGGCCAAGTCAGAGGATATTCTTACGACTCTAAAAATTTTAATTATTGGTCAAAGTGGTGTAGGCAAATCGAGGTAATTTCTTCTTTCACAACACATTGTCGTTGTATTTAGCTTCGTCGCAATTTCACAAGGTCGTTAGCTGATTCAACCTCAACAGTGACAGTCCTCCAACTTTTTTTTTATTATAGCTTACTTCTTCGTTTCACGGACGATGTCTTTGATCCAGATCAACCAGCTACGATCGGAGTGGATTTTAAAGTCAAAACGATCGAAGTGGATGGAAATTTGGTGAAGTTAGCTATTTGGGACACTGCAGGCCAGGAGAGATTCAGAACCCTCACACCAAGTTATTATCGAGGGGCGCAAGGTATGCTAGCATTGAAGTTTGGTGTAATTAATTACAAATTTATCCTTCTGAATGTGAACATAAAGATGCTAGTAATCATATTTAGAATTTCCGTGTATCACTGTTATGATTTACAGGTGCGATCCTGGTGTATGATGTCAGTTCTCGTGCATCTTTTGAAAGACTTGAACCTTGGCTTCAAGAGCTGAACACCTACTCAACAAAGTCCAACATAACGAAGATGCTTGTAGGGAACAAAATTGATAAGGTATCATATCAAACGCATACCAGTTTTGAATGAGAGTAGATTTAGAAGGAAATGGTATTCTGGTTCGTCATCTGTACTAAAAAAATTCAAATTCACAGGACCGAGTAGTAAGCCGTGAAGAAGGATTACAATTTGCCCGTCGGCATGCTATGCTCTTCATTGAGGCGAGTGCTAAATCAAGGGAAGGTGTCCAGTGTGCCTTTGAAGAGTTGGTACAGAAAATAATTCAAACTCCAGGACTATGGGAATCAGATCATCAAACTTCAGCTGGTCTATCTCTATCGGATGATGAATCGAGTCAGATGGGATCATATTGCTCCTGTTAATCGATTGTCCTTTGTGTGGTCGTATGCGCATCGTCTGCACAGATATTTGTGAACTCCGAAGCCTAAACCAACATTTGTATCGCACTTCCCAAACCAGTTTCAATCTTGTCATTACTTAGTCAATGATTGGTCCGTTTATGCATGTCTATTATGCATTAGTTTCTGTTCATATAATTTTAAAACTTTCTATAGAAAACGATTCTTAAGTTAACTCGTACTATTGTAATTCCCATTATCGATTACCGCATTACTTAACAATTACTAAACCGTATCATTGTATTGCAATCGCTTCTTTCATTCCTATAAGTCGTAACTTTATTTGGATTGCTGTACAGCCACATATTAAGTCGCTGTGTTTAAGTTTATCACGCGTTGTATTTACATAAAAGCGTTTATACATTATTTCTTAGCGTATAGCTTTTGTTCTACAGAGTATTGCATGTTAGAAGCCACTTTTATTATGATTCCCTTGAATTTGTAGTGTGTGATTGTACAGTTGCCCTGTGTGAGGGAGATTAAAAATAAATTTTGTATGACATATGATTTATCCTGTTTGCAATCTTGGTACACCAGAGGCCGTACACGCATCACCCGACTGCCATCGAATTGAAATGTAATCTAAATTCGATTGGGATTTATCAATTTATCATATCAAGTTAATCCTGGGGAGATGTAGCTTTTGCTGAAAGATGTAGAATCCAGAAATTAATAGTCACATTCATGATCGTAGGACTGACTAAAGATTCTGTGAAGCACCGGCCCTAACTTGAGCCAGAGCCAGAATGTACATTATTAGTCCGCTGTGAGAGTGGCTTTTGAGATAGAGAGGATGCATAATATTTCGTACAGCGAGGTTCCATCGGTGAGGAAGAGCGTTGAGCATGACACCGAGATGGGGATTGACATGCACATGTCGCATGTACATGCTCATGTCCTTTGCACTGTTTCTGCAAGGAAGTGGTACTGAGAGAAAAGCTTCCCTTCACAACTTTCCTGCTCGTCGTCTCACCCAAGAGAAGCTATCAGCCTTGTACAAAGTCCGGCTAAACCAGAGGCATAAGAATGGAGCATACTGCGATTTTCCTGTTCGACGTCCAATCCTTTTGCTCTGGGAGAAGTTTGCCGCGTCTTAGGGCCGTACTCTTCACAGTGCACAGCCAATCTTCCAGCCCAGCATCAGGTCCCTCCCGGCCCGTCTCGCCTTTTCCCATGCTTTCATCCGGGTCTCTTCAGCCTCTTTAAGAACACCCCCACTCCACTCTCCAAATTGCTGGCCCCACCGCCAGACTGGAGACTGGCTGGAGCCAACGTTCTGAATCGGCCTCACTCTTCGATAACGGTTTCCTCCCCATTTCCCATGTTCTCCTGCGCTGAATGGGGAGGTTCCCTGGCTCTCACACTATACGATATTGTCATTTTAGTCTTCTCTTCTGTATAGAAGCTCACATGATACTTTCACCAGTTGCCCTTCGCTTTCTGGAGTTGTCGTTGTAAGTTCTATCTATACTTCTGTATTAAGAATTCCCAGCGTTCTGAGTCATACGTCATACCATTGTTTGGAACGTATAGAAATAGGACTTCAATGGAGTTTGGTTGGTATTATTCAGGGTTGGTTTATGCTGGGAACCCACTGTTATTTATAGCGTGTAGGAGAGTGATATTTTTATGCTATGCTGATGCTGTCAGTCATTGCTGACCCTTCTTTCCAGAAACAGTTATCTATGCATGGAATTTTCTTTCAGTGCGTACATCAGGTCCATTGAATAGATCCAACGTCGAGGGCTTACCGCTAAGAGTTGAGGTGATTATCACGGGAATATGTACAGAAGCCTGATACTATTTTATAATGGAGCATGAGTTTGTATTTAAGGTTTCTTGAGCATGAGGATGAAGTCTTCACACTCACTTCCCCATTAACTCTGATCACATTGTTACTACTCGAACCCACACTAGCAACTACAAACGTTGGATTTTTATATTAGAATACTGAAAACATTGTGGAACTCAGCACAGGGATTGTTACACTTCATCAACACGAAGAAACGTCTGCTCAGCTGGAATAGAAGCTTTTGGTTAACAAAATTCCTACTTATTTTTAGAGCGAAATATATTTTGGAATCAGTTGTGATAGAGTTTGTTGAATCCATGAACATCAAATAGTGTGTCCGTACCTAAAAGCACTTGAAACTTTTCGTTTTATTTCAGGAAAAATGCTCCTGATTCAGCTCCATTCGTCTATTTTAACCCTTGCAGCTCTAGCACTAGTATCTCGTATTGCCCCTATTAGTGCTGTCCCGTTAAATGCCGAAGTGAAAGAAATAGAGAAACCATTCGTGGGAAACGCTGCTGTTGAAGCTCAGTTTAACGTCTCTAGCCATCGTTTTCGCGCGTTAGCAACAGTAAGATTTATATTGTTAGCGTATTAGAAGATGAATTAGAAGATAGGGATGATTAAAAAATATTAAAATTTATTTTCTGTGACCGATTCCCTAGAAGGATACCCATGCCCTAGGTGCGCTGGTGAGAGAGATTTGTGAATTTGCCGAGGATGATCTTCCAGAAATAAGTTGTCCCCATCGGCGGCCAAACTGCTGTTGGGATCGTGGTGAACATGAGTATTACTGCTGCCCCCAATATTACAGGTGTTGTGATGATAGCCGCAGCGGTTGCTGTTAGAGCCTATTTGAGAAGAAGTGAAGATGATTACAGGAAAAGTGAATGAAGCTAAACTTACCAGCTGTACCCAATCACCGGAACTTTAGTTACATTTCAAAGACCTGCAAGATTATGATTTAAAAACATGAAACTACAGATGTTAATTTACGTTCAATACGTTACGTTATTCCGAGACTATGGGGGAGCAGGAAGCTCCTTAGGTATTTATTGTATGTTATTGCTGCCATTATCTATTATGATATTGTACCACGTATACATGCTATTCATTTTTACAATGTCCAATTTTACTGTCTTTTACAATTCCAATGGATTTGCTGGAAAATATAGTGTTGAACCGTCTGGAGTCCGGTCCGCACCCAAACCCGAATAATCTGTGTGTTAATATTCATAAACTGTAAACGGAAAAAATGATGGTGGTAGAACATACTCTACGAGCATAGTCTCCTGACCACCATTAAAGTTGCCAAGTCTCACCCATTTCCGGGGGGAGGGTAAAGGGAGACATTTTGTGAGATAGATAATTTCCACACCGTATATCTGGAGGGGATTTCTCTCATTTTTTCGCAATTCCTTAAAAATGGCAAAATTATGGCGACCCAAATGAGGCCCACAAACCCGTTTCACATAAGAAAAATTCACACTGGGCGGATTATAAAAACATGTCCGATGGTCCACAAATTCGGTATATGGGTAGCTAACGTCAATACAAACCGTTTTTAAATTGGACACTTTGTCCTAGGTCAGCTTCACTGACCTGCAGATTTCATTCAATTGTGAACCATGAAAAATGTACGGGAGGACAAAGGTAGTCCAAAATCCTACGGAGCTATCCGCCGGGCATGGCCACTGTCCACCTCCGTGTGATCAATATGGCTCCCTTCGAGTTCACAGCAGTCAGTTCTGAACGCAAAGGATGCTCAACCGTTGACTATCGAAAAAAATTCGAACTTTGTGTATGGGATCTTGAAGAAACGAATTTGCCAGCTAAATTTAACAGCCAATAGGACGCAATATAACTGTCCTGATGCCATTCACTTATTTGAAAAGATAAATTGCTTTAGTTTTTGTTCCATCTCGGATACTTACCAACTAATAGCGATATTTTAAAGTAATTTGATTACATGTCAAAATAATTCACTTTTCCGACTTTGTCGCAGATTAAACATTACTCTAATTTGTTTCCCAGATTACAGATTGCAGATTACATATTTCTCTGATTTTTTCCTAGATTACAGATTACTTGCGCCGAAATCTTTCAGATTAGGGATTACAGTAATCACACTATTTGTTATTTTACAGATTACCGCTTAGGAAATTTAGTTTTCCTGGTATAAACTTTAAATTCATTTAAAACTTAACTTAATTATTTCGGCTTCATTTTCCAGTTTGTTAGCAAGTAAGATTGAAAAGAAGTTTAAGTCCGGGTATCGTAATACCCGGAAGTACGTGCATTATATGGTTGTAATGGTAACGCCTTAGCTTTAGCCCGATAGGTGGTACCCCTTTAGGTGGGTGTATATAGCGGATCGGCTCCGGGCTTACAGGGCATACGACCCAACCCTAGTATATACTAACCCTAAAGCCTTTCGCCCGTCTAGCGCCCAGTTTCAAGATATTCAAAATTTGAATTTCACCGAAATCATTTCTGGGAAATTTAACATGGGATTTCCCATAAACTAAATCCTTGAAAGGATTTTAAGCGACCAAAAAACCCTTCCGTGTTTTTGCAAAAAATCACTTTTAACAAAATTTTGAAAAATGAGTTAAAAACTGTCTTTTACGATGCACAGCATCAACGGGGATGGAAATTTGAAATTTGGCGCTTAATTTTGATGAAAAAGAGGGATTTCGTGGAAATTATTGAGGTAGGGAAAATGTCATGAAATTGATTTCTGGCAAATTCAACATGTGATTTCCCATACGGATTTCCATGCGCCCAATGGTCCCCCCCTTTGGTGTTTTGCGAAAAGTTTACTTGGATCAAAAATAGTAAAATCGGGTCCAGAACGATATTTTAATTTCAGACATCAGACAAAATTTAGATGGTTATTCAAATTTTCGGATTAGCTTTTCAAAAAATTGAGAGAATTTTGGAATTGGATTTTTTTCACCAAAATCAATTTTGGTAAAAACAACGATTTTTATGCACCCAATGGTCCCCCTTTGGTGTTTATCAAAAACTTCACGTGTTACGAACCAGGGCAAACATGCTAC
>WJFA01004867.1:0-10070 GCA_009870155.1 Pseudobourletiella spinata
TAATGGGATGAGCGTCCTCCGACTGCACAATATCAGCCTTTGTTAATCAAGAGAACGAGCTAATCTCTTTTGTCTATTTATGACTATTTATGACCACATTGTTATCCACGCCGTCCTCTGTGGTGGTTGTGAAAGTGGCAGTGATGACCTCAGGTTGCATGCACGCGGGAGGGAAAAATGAGAGCGTGAGCAACTGATGATGAGTCCTCTTTCTGGTTATTCTAATAATTTGAATGTTGAGAGTTTGACAGGAGTTGGAGAGGAGGGAGAGGGTTTAGGATGGGGTATTAAAAGGGCGTGCACTACATAGAACATAGAGATTCAGTGTTGTCAGAGGACGGAGCTGACTCTCCCGTCGTCGTCTCATCCGGAAGATGAATACTCTGTGCTATAGGTGGACAGAGGTGTGTTCCCATTTAATTTGCCAAATGAAGAGTGGAGCGGTAGGGAGGGAGGGAGGTAGATGAGAGTCTGTTGGCTCTATTATGTGTGTGGCGGGTTGTAAAAAATGGAATGAGTGAGCCAAAGGACAAGCCTCCCCTCATAAAATATGCACCGTATCATTAGTAGTAAAAATCCACATTAGCCTATACCGTATTCATTCCCGTCCTTGTTTGTGTGTGTGTGTGTGTGTGTGTGTGTGAAGTTGGAATTAGTCAAATCCATCAGGCGACTATGGAAGCCATGTGATCATCCGGCCCTGCACAGTTTTTGCTCGTAAACTCCCTCATTGCATCTCTTGCAAGTATATAACACTCCAGTTGGTGCTAGGGTAATTATTAATATGTTACGTTGGGACTGGACGGGGGTATGGAATCGTGAAGTAGTAGTACTAAGTAGTGAGCAGCACTTTGTTACCATGCTTTTAGATTGGAGATATTCCGGTATGGTGTGTGTGCGTGTGTGCTAAGCGCACGTAAGTATGATTGAGTCCGACATGGTACATATGTATAGCATCTCCGAAGGATGGAAAGCCCCGTAATCTCGTGCTATTAAAACAGAGTAAACAGTATCTATCTACGGTGGTGTTGTTTCGCGGCCGACGCCGCCGCCACCACCACCAACATACAAACGGGAGGAGTATATAATTACAAGTATTATCAAGTGGGGATATCAGGCGGGGTTTTTAGCATGGCTTTAATGTCCTTCCGTATAAAATGTGGAGGCAAAAAGATTATCCACCCCTCGTGCACACACACACACACACACACACTCACATACTAAAAACTCTTCCGCTACATCTGACTGACTCGTTCCATGTTGGAGTACTAGACTCACTCACTCAGTCAGTCAGAGACGAAGCAACTCCATTGCCATCATCAACCTGATGGTCTCAAGTATATTAACCAGCACATAATCATAGTAATGAGGATGACTACACAGGATAATGAAGAACGGCGAGTCGGTAGTCATAGTGCTACGTAGTATGCGGAGGGAAAAGTTATTCCGGTCTCCTCTTCCAAATTTTTTTACCCGGAACGGACAGTCTGTCTCTCTCTCTCTCCCTTGCTGTGAGTGGATGCGCATATTCATGGGGGATAGTGTTTTAGCTGGGATAGGATATGGTGAGGATAGGGGAAAAAAGTATAATCAGGAAAAATTAAAAATTGCATTATTAATAAAGGCCGCCGTCGGACTGACTATATAGAGTTTTTCCCGCTCCTTGTTCTTCCCGTCCGCCCGCTTGTGATTATGTCATTTTTAGAGTTGGAGTAAGAAGAGGATAGCTTTGCGGGAGCTGATGGTGGATGGAGGAGGCTAAAAAATTGTAATTCAATTAGCGTCAGCCCTCGTTCCGCTCTGACCTATAAGTGGCTGTGAAGTGACTCAAAAGGGAAAGTGTACTACAACTCTTCATCCTAACGATTTACCTATTCGTAACTCTTCATTTTCTAATCAGGCAAAAGTTGTTCTCCTCTCACTAACGAGCCGAGCTGCTAACAAAGTCTGGAGGGGGCCAGAAGTGGAGTTTATGTGTGGCGGATAGAGTGGAGGAGGCGGGAGATGAGGAAGTAGGAGGATGGAAAAGATTAAATTCCTAGTTCGTCTTTATGATTTGCTGTGCGTGTGTATGTGTATGTGTGTATGCGCGTCTGTGTAAGGCTGGGAAAATGGTTTATGAAAATATGTTCATTCACCCGGACCACCACCACTCAAGTCTCTCCATCCTTCCGCCAGTCAAGCCACCCCATTTATTTTCCAGTGGAAATGAATGCAAAATAAATGAGATTTTTCTCAGCTCAGAACAAAAGAGGGATTGTGGACGGCGTCCTCTAAAGTCAACTTGAGTGAGTGGGAGTGAGTGAGACGACATTGAGAGAATCTTGAGTGGGGGGAATTAAGATTGCATCAGATGTCACCCAGGGAGGATTGCTATGGCTCCCAACCCTTTCCTCCTCTCCTCAATGAAGCGAGGGCTGGTGGAGTTAATTACAATAAGAGTTTCCACTGGTTCTTGAAATTTTCCAAAGAAAAGGAGGCCCAGAGGTTCATTTTTTACGGGGTTCGACTTGTATTTTCTGCGTTTGAAATTTTTGAGTTGAATGGGAATGGGTAGGATCAGGCCTGGTTGTTTGGGAAACGAATCTAGGATTTCGGAATTGAGATTGAGAAGGAGTCGTCCTAATAATCATAGGCTGTCTACCATGCCGTCGAGGATTCAGAATCTGAGTCTCTAGTGGAGGAATGGGGGTATACGCGGCGGTGGGCGGTGTGGGAGTGGAGCGGAATGAAAAATGAGTGGGGCCGTTGGGAGAGGAGATGGTAAGGAATGTGTTGATCCCCGTCAAATTTAGCATGGATCGATTCGGAATGGATTTGGGTGGAGGGCCATTATTTGGATGGATAGATTGAGCTCTGTGACTGATAGGAGCATATGAGAATAGTAGTAGTATTAGTGGTGGTAGTGGCGGTAAGTTGGGAAATCTTTTTTGCATGACTCCGCATCATCCGCATACTCCTACTAGTACAACGGCGACGACAACGGAGGGAAATGGTCTGGCGGAATTGGAGACACAGATATAGTAGTATGGAATGATCACCACACTCTGGGCTTTTATGTTGGCTCTTATGGGGGAAAGATTCTGGATGCTGACGGTGGTGATGGTAGTGGTGGACTTAGGAACGGCATGTGGAGTCTCCGGAAAGACTGAGAATTCGTACTCGAATGGAACTGTGTGAGACAGAGAGAGAGAGAGAGAGAGAGAGAGAGAGAGATAGGGAGGGAGAAGGAAGAGAGCGCGGAAACCTCGGCCGGTTGTATTTAAGATTTTCGTAATAATGCCACCGCTGGTTGTACTCCCGGTTATTTATGGGGTAGTCGAGGCATGCAATTATGCGAAAGAATGCGAGGAAAAATATCTATATATGAAATCCGCACCCTCACTCCCAGTCTACACCCCTGTGAGCACAGAGTGTATAGTAGACGTCCCTGTTCATTCTCTCCCGTCTCTTTCTCTCTCTCTCTCTCTCTTACTCTCTCTTTGATGATGAGATGGGAAAGTGAGCTTTATAGGGCCCTTCCCTTCCTTTCTCTAGGTATTGCATTTGCCTGTTTGTGTCTGTTTTCTGTTGGAGGAGTGTGGGGTTAGGTTTGGGCCTTGTCTTTGTGCATGTGAGCTTGTGTGTGTGTGTGTGTGTGTCTCTGGCTGTAGCGAGGAAGGAGTCCAAGTGAAATTTGCCATCATTAAACGCTGGAATCACGCAGACACTAGAGAATCTGATTAAAATAATTGCCTTCATCACTGCATCGCTCTCCTTCACGTCCTCTTACCCAGGCAACAGCCTCATTGACCATTTCTCCTTGACTCAACTCGTTTCCACTCACTCTACAAGGATTGATGGCCTTTAATCAAAATCAATTTTTACCCAAGCACCACACCACCGCTCACATCCCCGCCCTTATGCTTCACAATTCTAGCCCAAGTATTGGTTTGTAGCCCTTCTGCCTCCATACTCTTGCGTCACCTACTCATGTGCTGGAATGGGAGGGAATCTTCCCTACCGCATACTCTTTTCAGGGCTTACTGCTGCAGTAATATGTATAGTCATACGCATTATGTTTATTATGTAATTTTTTGTAATTGCATGGTTATGTATGTATACTTTGTATTATTTGGCTTTTAATCCTTCTGTATTTTGTATCCGTAAATTCAAATATAATTTGTAAAATTTCATTTATTATTACTGTAAATGCCATCACTGGCTTTCTATTGGAGATGCATTGTGTTAAATGTCGTTATATCTTGGTTAATAGATTTGGTTTGTCTACAAGTGTGAGTGTATTTATGTGTGTGTGTGCGTGTGTGAGTGCATGTGTGTTTGCGTGCATGTTTGTGTGGGAGTGTAAATGTGTGCCTGTGGGTAGTGCGTGAGCACGTAACCAGGTATTTTGCTTGTTACAGACGGTTGGTGGCCTAAGCTATGACGATAGGTCTTGAGTTCTCACTTAGGGCTCATTTATAATGCTTGCCTGAGTGGATATTCAATTATTCGGAGAAACTTTATTACGCCTTACCTACGGAGTAGTAGCGTGTATCAATGGTACTATAACGGCAGTTTAGTATAGTAGGCTCCCCCTCTCTGGTGATGGAAGTCATTCGTATCCCAGTGCTCGACGCGGGGGCTCACAGCGAGTGTTTATATACGAATGTACAGCCGTATGAAATATATTGTTATGTTATGGGAACATGTGGAAGGTCGGATCGGAACCGAGGGTTGAATCCATGTATGTATATATTTGTGCGTGTGGAATGTGCTTTATGTGTCTCACTATGTGCTCTATGATCCATGTGAAGGGGTGTTCTGGGCTGGTGGGATTGACTGAGTGCTGGAGCAGAGTATTATAAGAGGGTAGTGAAGTACAGTGTGGGTGAATGATGATGTAGGTGAGGATATTGAGGTAAAACTGTCCTCACCGTCGTCATCGTCGTCGTCGTCCAAGCAAATTAAGTCAAAAAACAAATTACTCTAATAGCCCTCACACATGGCTGGATGGTTTATGTGTGTTTGCTTTGTGAAATTGCCATCACGCCCGTTTCTCAAACACACTACATACAAGAGGAGTGCCTGGCTGAGCGGCAGCGGCGGTGATGGTGAGGGGTAGGTGGACATAAGAGCAAAGGAAATAGGGACGTTAAATTCTCAGTGTGCCCGTTCTGAAGTAATATTTTTTCTCATGTTATTTCTCCCGATTTGATAGCTCTCCGACCAAAGACATGATTGACTGTAATCCATTCTTCGTGTGTTCGTCCGTGGACGACGACGAAGATGATGATGACGACGACGACGACGACGATGATGATGATGATGATTGGGTTTGCGCATACATTTCTCTTGATTCAATTTCTGTGGGATTATAGTAGTAGCAGCAGCACTAGCATGTTTGCAGATGGAATGTAAAGTGCGGAGAACAGGTACTACAGAACATAATAACGGAGGAGTAGATATGTATGCCATTATATGATTTGTAAGCCGTGTGTTTCCCACCCCTTATTTTTCCCATGAATCCTAAAATCTACATGATTGATTATCCTTTTCTGTTGACTGAGCAAACATATGGTGCATTTTTTACGGGCATAGATAGATGATGAGGGGAGTAGGAAGGTACCACTACCGACGTCGGACCAGGTAAAAGTCCTCGACGTGTGACTTGAGAGCTGATTACGCTTCCATAGGCGGATAAGAGTAGGAAATTAGTGGATCATGTTTGTAGTAGTGAGTTCCTCCTTGCTTCCTCCATCATGTACTTGGCGGAGTAACTCCCTCGCAGTGGTATTCTTGTCATGTTGACAGAAAGATTGGCCAAATTTTTTATCGTTTCACCTGAGTGACTTAGGGAGCGGGCTGGTGGAGGGACTGTGGGTGAGAGTGAGTGTTTGTAACCTAATATGACTGTAGGGTAGCAGACTCTCTTCTCTGATGAGGGTGATGAGGAGTAGTGAGTAGAAGTACGAGGAGGATGCGGATGATATCCTCGGAGAATTCCAGTGTTACAGCAGCCTCTGGTCAAATGAAGTGAAGTGAAAAGAGTGAAGGAGGAAATTCAAGATGACCGACGGCTCTCTTTTCCCCATCATCCTAATCCCGTATCCATACGGCCCTTCTCTCTTTACATCTTGTAGGCTTTTGGGATTTTAGGGCTCAATCCGAAAAAATATTGCAATTTTTCTTAACCGCCGCTTTGCTTTGAGTGGAAGTGCGTGTATAGGCGAAATCCTGTGTAGGGTTTTTCATAAAGTTAAAGCTCATGTGGATTCGATGATTGTGTGTGTGGACATGTCCATCTAGTTCGTAAATGCGTTGATGTACATACGGGATTTGTGCTTTGAGTGAAGTGCCTGCCTACATATCGGTCGGTGCTGCTGAGGTGTACGTATCTATTTCCCCTTTAGTCTCATACTTTTGACCCACCATGTATCTGCACGGGCGTCATGGTCAGTGTAAGGCGGTTGGCGTTGATGCAAAATCAAGTTGAAATCCATCTTGAAGTTATGAAGGACGAGTTGGACAGCTGAAAGAAGTACTACGGTGAGAGTGGGGAAGATAAACTCCTTGGTTTTCCCTCGACTGTCTCCAGTCTTGTTTCACTCTCATCTTTCTTTACTCCTTTTTTTGCTGCAGATGTGAGTGAAACTGAGGATCGAATTGTATTGGGGATTACTTATATAGAGATTCCATCATCTAATGTATCTTTCATACACTCACCCCACTATTGCATTGATCACAACTTCTTCGGCCGTGGGCAAGTTATATGTAAGGCTATAATGGTCATATCCTCAACATGGTCGAAGGATTGAGGCAATCGGGAGGACGACTCCAGTGAGACAGTAGTGGAAGCTAGCTTAAGATACAGCGGCGGACGGTGGTGGTCAAATGAAATAAAGTTCCAGTTGGTCTCTGGCATGCAATGGGAAGTCTCCCGAGATCCTTTCTATCGCCTCAAATCGTCTCAAATCGAAAGAGAGAGCAAGGATCTCTCAAGGCTTAAGTTCTGATCTTCCACGTTCTCACGTGGTTGTCCATGCATGTGTGTGTTTTGGTGGAAAATTGATAGACATGCACATGGCAGTTTGCCTCTCGTTGTTTTTTTTCACTCGTCGTCCAACCAACTTGAGTCCGAGCGAGAGTGGTATCAAGCGAAATTGAAGGAGGCTCCTCTTTTTTCCCCAACAACTGTCAATCCGTGTTTTGGGGAAAGCTTATATGGCCGCTACGACTTGGAAGGAAGAAGCAGGAGTGGAGAAAAACTTGGGTTTTAGCCCAATGAACGCATATAGACTGTTAAAAATCTTGTTATGTGTTTCCAACACAGTGTGCGAGGCATGCAGGAGGGAATAGTACTATACTGCTACTCTAGTACATGTAAAGCCTTGGGTGCCTACTTGTATTAGATTGAATAGCGGACGTGTTGGGGGTGGGGGATGGCGCGTTGGTGGAGTGAAGCAGAACATGAACATCGTCAGAGTCATCATCATAGTCACGCAAATCCCTAACGAGTCATTTTTCCCATTCATAGGACCGCATCTTATTCGCCTTCATTCATTATTCACCTCGGACTCTACCAATCTCATCTAATCCGGCTCTATTGGTCCAGCCCAGACTCTTCTATCCTCGGTGTGGGAGCGGTTAGATTTCACTCTCTCGCTCCGTCTATCTCACTCCCTTATACGACGCAGTATCCCGCTGACGCGGCGTGGACTACATACTTCCCGATCCGCTCCCAACAGGGCTCGCGCACATATTACCCGGAAGCACAAATTCTCGTCTATACATTCATTCCAGGCTCTACCCTTTTTCATGGTATATTTAGTGAGTTGGTGGCCGATATCATGAGTTTATCGCTCCAAGTTCTGTATGAAATAGTCATTGATAATGAAGTGAATGCGTTAAAATGATGATTTAAAACGAGATGGACAAGGCTAACCTATGAACGGTTCCTCAATTCGGCATTCTTTGCGCGGTCATCTGTAGTCAAAAGCCGTGCATTTGGATGGCACAGGACATTTTTCCTACGGCTTTGCTTTTCCCCGCATGTATACACTGTGGTCGTGGCCAGGGTCCCAGGGGAATGCGGGCAAATACACGGTGTCTGTTGGGCCGTCGTCCACATGAGCATCCGTACACGACCCAGCGGTGGCTCTCCTGTCATCCCGAATGGCATGAATAATGAATCCATGATAAACTGTAGCATTCTTGAACTGACTGGGAAATAGGTGAGGTGGAGACGAGTCCGCTAGTGATGGTGGGGACTTGGCATGTGTCAACGAGGGAGAAATGGCCAGCACTGGTGGCTGACTGACTGTGGGAGTGAAGTGGAGGGAAGGAAGAGTAGTGGAAAAATAGTATGTGTGTGTGTGTTTGTGTATTTGCTTGTGTGGAAATGAGCTAGCTGAAATAAAGAGGGTTCCATATTGTCTTGCTAACAAATGGGAGGTCGTTTTTTTAAAGGTTGATTTCCCGCCATGACATTTCCCTGTTGTTCTCTGTCCTGTTGCCGGGTAGGACGTGTGTAACCGACGGGAAGGGCGTGCATACACGTTATTTGGATGTTTGACAGACGAATCGGATCGCATGACAATATTGTGTGAGTGTGTGTGTGTGTGTTTGAGTGTGTGAGGATGGGTGGACGTAGGACAGGAATGACTGCATTCAAGTGGATGACATTGTGGGATTGTGTAAAAGAAAGAAAGAAAGAAAGAAATTACTTTGGTCCAGCAACATCACCGTTGAATCGTTTCGGTGTAGTCCGGTGGCCTGCAACGTCCCTGTGTGAGCGTAAACAGGGGCGCAGACGTACATATACACACGTCATTCACATCCAATATTTGGGAATGGCTTCGTGACAGCGGGTAAGAATTTGAAGATTTCTCTCTGACCACGAGGATCGGGAGCAGGAGGCTTTGTCTAGCGGGTAAATTGTAGTAGCGGTTGCATTTTCTCACGACGCGCGGGAATTGGGCTGACAAGTAAGTGGGAAAGCTGACACTCACGGGTGTTCACACATATCGACATATGTACATACAGAGGACCCACAACACTTGTCATGTCGAACAGATTAGGTTTTGTTTGAGCAAAAGCCTGGCGCCCTGTAAGTACGGTCGTTCCTGGTATGTAACTTATCGATGGCAGAGACTAAAAATTATTTCCAAGGCTGGAATTGAAACACCATTAGGCTGGCATTGGATGGATTGGCGGTGGTGGTGGTGTGTATTTGTGAGATTCTGTGTTAAAAGTTGGAACCGAATTTAAGGAAAGGAGAGGGAATGGTGGGCTAACAAGGTGAGGGTGGAGGGGGGCAGGAGCATAAGAAGCAGCCCTGGTTTGTGGTCCAGCCATGTGAATCCAACAGTTTTCCCCGCTCGGAGTTAACCAACATTCCTCCTGTGTAGCTGTATATGTATAGGTACATAAATGCTGTCTAGGTCTCCCTACACTCTCCCCACCGCCTCATCTCCGTCGTGGAAGAAAGGAGGCTAAATTTAATTTGAGCTTGGAGAAACACAAGGGATGTACGACATGCTAAAGAACAGTGAAAAGTTAAATTCAATTTATCCGTCCAAGCTTTGTACTTTGAGGCATGAGATAAGCTAAGGCTTCAGACGGATGGGGTTATGCTGGGCCGAGTGAATGAAATGGACGGAGAGTCACTGGCGTGGCGTAATCCTAAAGTATATCCTTTCTACTTGCTTCTGGATGCTTGTATAGCAGTTTCGCATTTGTTAGCATTGGGTAATCATATAGCTCTAATTATGCAGGCTTTACAGCTGCGGCAATTACAGGGGATAGGCCATAAAAAGTTACTGCATTCAACATTGTAACCACTGATTTTGTGAGGAACTATACTATGAAATTGATTAACTATTTAAAATAAAAAATCCAACCAAAAATCAATCATTAAAAACCATTTTTTCAAAAATCAGGATATCGTCGTTAGTCTTTAACGAAGTTTAATATGAACTGTTTTTCAACAAACTGACAATTTTTAAAGGATTTTCAAAATTCAAGATGAGTTGAGTTCGACGGAGAAATGTGTAACTTTTCACGTTACACATAGTAAAGCATGTGCCATA
>WJFA01004868.1:0-10070 GCA_009870155.1 Pseudobourletiella spinata
TAACTCAACGGCAAGTTGCATGTGACATGTGAGGAAGAGAGCGAATCCGTGACACTCCTGGAAGACACTGAATCATATATTCAGTGCGGTCGAGTACGAGCTGGATTGGCGAGGACTGTATTATTAGTCTACAACAATTTTCTAGTCTGCTTCACTCCTTTATCGTGGTAGCTTCTTCGCGAATTTTCCCAGATGGCCCAAGCAAATTCAAGAATTTCCAGTTTGGAAAAGAAGATAGCGGAATTAGAGCGCAGCCGTTTAGATGAGCGCCAAACTTCCAAACGGTTACAAAATCAGTTAACCATGATATTTGGTAAGCGACATTAGCATGTGTGCAAGGCTACTGATGAGTGAGTTGAATTTATTGCGAACATCAGATGTCGAATTTAATGCGCAAGCTATAATTAACTTCATAAAAATGGAAGTTTTATCAATTCAAGGTTTTCTGGAGGATTTGGCAAACAGCAACCCTTCCTTGACGTTGCCTTCCCTATCATCAGGTGAGAACAGCTGATGTGCGTAAATGTGGACGTTTTTAAGTCCATAATTTTAGCCTTGACCAAGGTATCTCAAATTGATGTAAAACATTTTTCTATTCCCGCACAATAAAACTTTGGTCAGTTCACGAGGCTACTACCTACCGTTGCCGTTGCTGCCCTGCTCCGTTACCCAGTATGGCAGAGGAGCCGATTCGACCGTCTTGGACGGATCAGTTACGACGACGTGACAATGTTGTGCCCAGCATTCTTGAAAGCCCACGGCAATCACAAGGTACTAAATGAAATCATTATCAAAAAAATTGTCTCGTATACTGAATAAAATCAGGAAGACATCCATCAAGTTCGTATCTGGTTGTTCGGAAAATTTTGACTGATATCTTACAAGATATATTTTGTGTTTTAACAGTCCAATCCCAGAGTTTCGAAAAACCGTGGAATCCCAAATTTGAAAGACTGAAAAGTATCGGAAAGGAAAATTTCCAGAAGCGCAGTCTGGAACGTGCACGGCTGGGTAAACTGTCATTATCCACATTTCATGAAATGCCGAGTACCATATTTGAAAGTTCGAAACTGCTCGCCAGTATTAATCAAGGCAATCAAGATGTGGGGACTCACGAATCGACACGACTCGGCGAGACTACAGGCGAAATTTTTCTAAACTCATTTGATAAGAGTCTTCATGAGATGGCAAAAACAGGTGAGTGTACCTTCATGCAAGACCACGGATCGTATGAGCCTTGAGAGTTTGATGTGTCAAAATTGATTGTATTGATTTATGATGGAAGGTGACCCTACTCTGGAAGGTATTCTGGCTGCACTTGAAAGGGAAGCTTTCAGCCACTTGAAAGCATGGCGGCTCCGAAGTCACGAGCTAGCAGACGGGAAGAACAGGAGTGCTTTGATCCGAACGATTTTGTCGGCCCAGAACATTCACAAATTTGTTAAAATCGGAGTCACTCTAACCGTAAGCCCGAAATCGTCTGTGTGGCCTTCCATAATTGACGAAGTCTTTCGTGATGCAGCTCCCGAGAATAGAAAGCGTCTGGTTAGTTGTTTGGCCAACTCTTGCCGGAAATCAGGTCCCTTCGGCCACTTCACCAAATGTATTGTGAAGGTTCACAAGGAGTACTGCAAACAGTGCAATATTGTTACGGAAAAGCTTCAGCGTAGTTAGATTGTAGGAACGATTGTATGAGTTAGTTCGTAAATATTATAGATTCAGGGTGGAAGTTTTTTTTCGTTCAGTTATATGATTGAGTTTTGAAAATGTTAGAGTTTAAATTATGAGAATGTTATTATTCAAAGTCGTAATTTTACAGTCGAAAGTTCACAACGTTGATTTTATGGATTTTTATAGCATTTACGCCACTTGAATTCAATAAATCTTATGCTACGTGACAGTGATTAATCATAAATCGTAAAATATACACTCAATTTCAATTCATTGATCCAGTCCGCCAGCACTGTTGGTTTTGGAAACTGTAAACCGTTTTGATTCATACGCAATACAATGTGGCCAAGCGTCATACAAATTTGTCCTTTTGATAAAACTAGATAAATTATTCCTGCATGATTGCCAAGCCATACACACTGCATCTATCTCATAAATTCCGAAGGTGCGCAGTGAGAATTTGCACACATTCACTGGGAAGTACTGGAAATGGCCTTCATCTACCTTGTTGCGGATTTGGACAGTCTTTTCGTCAACAGAGCGACCCTTTTGAGACCTCCCTGCATGTACATCTCTGTACCCAGAGACGCGTACACTAATGCAAAATATGGCTCGCTCGAGAACATTACGTTTCATTTGCGTATTGACTCATTTGTTTCTTTTAATGAAAGTCAGGCTTCGAGCACCGAAGTGTTCAGGACACCTCAATCGATTATTCGTAAGAAGAATGTATCAAGGACGACCAGTCGAGCACGAGATTTCAACAAAAAATAAAGTTTTCAACCAGTTTCTAGAATAAAAAAACATTACCTGTCCCAGGAAAACCAGTAAATATACTGAAAATGCGAGTCGATTATATAATTCTTTTCAAGAGTCCCTGCAACATAGCCATCGCGCACTGACAAGGCAAATAGTGCCCTTGGACTACTAATACTCACCATCTCCGATCTGGGCCAGAGAAGGGTTTCATAGTGGGGGGCCATTTCAAATTTTTGGTACACTCGGGACGCTCACCATCTTGTAAGATGAAAATGGCAGCATTTTCCCCACATACAATCCTTGTCTGCTTGCCCCTGGCCATGGGAAAAACTGTTAATCCTCAATTTAAAGATTTGTACGAATAATACTCGAGATTCCCTTTTATAGGTTAGATAGAAACAAATTTATCCATCCATCGTTACTTTTTCAATACGCAGGAGGATTTTCACGAGGCTCTCAATGTCACGAATGCACAGCAAGGGGACTGGGTGGAAACTTGGGAAGCCCTGGATGGAAATTTTGAATCTCACAACGTACTATGAAGCTGGACACGACGTGGAAGGCGTGCCAGGTACTATATATTAGGGCCTTTCGCTGCGGAATCAGCAACTTTGGAGGCTTTCACACAATAGTGAAACTGATATATTCCGAATAAAATGTATTAATCTAAAGCTCCGTCGTTAATTACAGTGTATGTAGTTTACTACGGAAAATGGAACTGGGTGAGTTGCCGGAGAGCCTCAAGAAAGAATACTTCAAATATCTTGAGCAGTGCATCCAGCGCATGGAGCGAGATGGCTTGAGCGAAAATGAGCTGGGGGTGGCCATCATAGCTGATTGGGACGGATTCCATGTGGAGATTTTGGCATCTTCCGAAGGTAAATGGATTGTTTGTGCCCCGCATTGCCTCCCATGAACTGCAACACCCCATATGCGGTGGGTCATCAGATCCACCCAGCAGCGATGGCTGATAACAAGAAACGCTTCTTTCGAATTCTAATACGGGGAAGCCACTACATTCACGGTACCAGAACATGCATAAAACCATTCTTAAATTACAACGAAATATTCCCAGCTCTACGAGTAGCATTGCGGACCATGACGGTGCTCCCCCGGATGGATCATGTGCTCAAGTACGCCATCATGATCAAGAGTAAGTTCCGACTTTATCACTCAACTTTGAGGAATGATAATTAAATGTGCACTCATCAAACTTCTTCTACAGCCAACTTTGCCGCTCAGAGCTTCTTAAACATCGTCCGACCTTTCGCAGGCACAGTGATGGAAAAGGTCGAGGTGTACGGAACTCGTCCGGAACAATGGAAAACTCGGTTGTTGCGCAAAATTCCTGCGACTCAGCTCCCAGCAGAATATGGCGGAAAGAAGGACTTCCAACCTCTTGCTTATGGTAGTAGCTACTTAAGTAACAAGTAGGCCCGAGCCTAATGAGCAAGAATTACCTTAACCGTATAATAGTACCGAATACCGAAGAATTAAAATCTCAGAAAATTATCTCGTCATCTTAGATGACATAACTTTTAAAAAATACAATGAAATTAACATTGAGCACCTCACTTGTCCAGTATCCTTCAAATCGGCTATTGATACGATTAAGATAATCCGAAACATAAAATTACTCCAATGCCGCTATCGTCTCACCAAACCTGACGGTTCTGGTGGACTCGGTGCAGAAAGTAAGAAGATAGAAGAATGAATCGGACCAATCAGCGACGAGCGGATGAGCTCTTGCTCCAAAGCACAGTGTAAAGTTCTAAAAGCCCTTTGTTAGACCCTCTTCAATATTTTCCTGTATTCTTTTGTACGAGAAATCTCCTGGAGGACCGGTTTTACTGCAAAACCAATCAATAATGGTGGAAAGGGGGAAATAAAGACGTTAGGAACTTTTATAGTGACCCTCCAATCAAATATAATGCCGGAGGAGCATCTTGAATTTTTTAATATTTTTTTCAAGTGGAAAACTCATTGGTATTTCACTGTCTATCTCTTGGCAAACCATCAAATTCTGGGGATTGAAGTAGGCCCGCGTCGCGCCACTGCTACGGTTTACTGGTCCACGGTAGTACTGCTCACCAAGATGTGGCAGCAGCATGTAATTTTATTCCTGAATATTTCCACAGTTACCAGCGTGATGTCCCTGATCACGCACTACCCAGCTCTTTCACAACTGCGAACAAGTCGGCCAGTTGATACTGAACATGTAGAAATGATCAGCGGGGACTTTCCCTTGTGCCTCCTCCTAGTCATCCTTCCTACACGGGACACGGCTTGGGGTCCATTCCACATCCCCCACCAACTGATCATCTTCATGAATGACGAAAAGATCGACTTGCTCCTACCAGCGCGGTTCAAGCCGAACCACAAGTACCGACACACACGCTGTCTCTTCCTCTTTTACCCATTTGCCGGTGGTGGTGGCCCGCTCTGGGATCAGATCTTGCCCATGGAATATGTCCAGAGATCCTTGCTAGCTCGAATTGGAGGATCCAACATTGTCCCCCAATTCGTTACATTTCTCGTCCCCAGCATCATCCCAGTGAAGTCATTTTGGGGGCACAGAACCAGATTTTCAGTAATTTATAGCGCTGGCATTTCTGCCATCCGTGATGGCTTTCTAGGACTTGCTATCGTCCCAAAGAGCTTGCCCAAGGTCTTTGTTTTTATGTACGAGGACGACATTGTGCAGCGTGCTGATGAGTGTCCCTCGTCGGACGTCACGGAGGGAATGAGTAGATTTTACTATGACCTTGCATTCGTATGTTGGTACTGTTGTAGCCAGCAATATTCCACGCGTTTTTCCGGAGAAATGAGGTATAATGCCTGGAATGAGGAATTCGCAATGATTTTTCAAGCTGTCACGGGAAATGGAAAACTGATTGCATGGACTTTTGACGATTTTGAGTCTCCTCTGTGCTCGGAATATTCCATCAAAAATAAGAATTGTGTCACCACGTCTGGTCATTTGTGGAAGTTTTTGCGAGGACACCTAGCAGCATCGTTAAATATGTCTAATCATATAATTGGGCCTCGAATCGATCTAAAAACGCTGCCGCGGGCTTACTGGAGATCATTTTCCCGCCCTTCTCACAATACGGATGTATATCTCATGGTGCCCTTTGGCAACGCGGCGGAGACGTTCATGTTCATCACCAGTGACGGGGCGAGGGAGCTGAGGCACACTGGAGTCGTATTCTTGTGGCCTTTCGATGCTGATATTTGGATCGGAGTCCTTCTCAGCATCATCGCCCTTGCTTTGTTGGCCACGTACGGAGCTTCCGGTTGGGTAACCCTGCCGGTAATGATGGAAATCATGGGTGGTGTCACCTTCCGGCTAAGTGTGAGCCTCTTAGGCCAGTACGATGACCGTTGGGGTGTGCCGGGGGCTGGACTTGGAAAGACTTGGAAATTTAGAGGAGCACTGCGGGCTACAATGACCCTTTGGGGACTCATGGCACTCGTACTGATTTTCTTTTATGGCGGAGCCATCATGGCAGACTCATTCCTTGATAACCGTTTCGTTACCAACTGGACTCGGGCAGAGAAGTTAAAAAACTTTACGTTTTACTTCAGCATGCCCCGGCTTCGCATGTACAGCGAGCCAGGGTTTGTAGCGTCACCAAATGCTGCATACAAAAGCTGCGATTTTGCGAAAAAATTTACCAAACTCGTCTTCAGCTCGTGCTTACCAATTATGAACACCATTGAGTCGTACGAAATGATACGTAGCGAAGCTTATGATTCGACCATTGCAGGTAATTGCGAGAAAAGAATAATCCAAGGATTTCTTCGAAATGGATCAAGATTTCCAGAGGATTGCTCGAATCATGTGCAGAGCGAGGTGCTGAGGGTCGTGGTAAACTCCAAATACTTCTTGCCGGGTAGGTTGGATGACGTCATTGAAAAGTACTTGAGCCGGTCCAGGACGGCCCTGATCCTCCCGAAGATTCTCTTTCGTCACATGTGCGTCAGCTTCAAAAGAGTTGGTCAGCAAAGGGGCTTCATTTTTGCTCACAATTTACGCAGTGAGGATATGATTTTTCAGCGGCCTTTCGAAGTTGTTTTGAGTGGCGGATCGGTTGAGCCTCAATTTGATAGGGTTCGGAGACGGGTGCGGCAGTTGATCGAGTCAGGATTACTACTGTTTTGGCAGCGAACCAAGCTGGTCAATGTTTCGGAGGAAATGAGGGTACTCGAATCCGATGAGCCCTCTCGAAAATTTGAGCCATTGTCATTTGAGAGGTCAGAAGTTCACCTCATTTTTGTCGTGAGCGGATACTTGACCATCGTTTCAGTGGCGGTTTTAGTTCTTGGAGATTGGACTAAATCTCAAAATGAGGTTAGCTCAGCTGCATGCGTTACATGATCTGCTCCTGCGTACGAAGGCAATATTAGAATGGATGACTAAAATTGGTGGCAGGAGAAGTGGAAAGCATAATCGCTACAGTACTGTAAAAGCTGCAACAGCCTGTGGTTTTTATCCTGAACAGCGGATGAAGACAGGCGGTAAGTTTCAGAAAAAGAATTTCGTTGAGAGTAGAGCCAAATCAGCTCCTTCACGTTGAAAAACTGTGATATTATGTGGAGTCACCTTTACATTAACAAGATTCCTTGTTCCAGTTACATGTTACAGACACGTTCAACAAATGTTAATTAAACAACGTGTCGAATAAAACCTTTTGGAAAATGAGCAAAATTCTTTGAGATTCCTCAAACCTGTTGATGCTTTGGTGTTTCAGGCTACCGATATGCACAGAGTGCCAACAAATGGCAGAAATCCTATATGAGTCGAAGCATGACCCAACACTATCTCGCGACAACAAAAACACGGCATGGGAAGTCAACCAGGATACATATGCGAATACAATGCGGTCTGCTCCTTTACTTTGCATTATGCTGAGTAACGGAGCGTGAATCATATATAATTGTTTCCCACAATTTTTACCCTCCGTTGAGAGGAATTTCATTATTTACACATAATTTTTAACAGAACGACAGTGACCTTGTTACAAATATGTTACAATATACCCAATAATAAATGTACAAATTACAGATTGCAATAATTACGAAATACGAAAAATAACGATATTCAATGAGAAAAATATTACTACCTGTTAGTTAGCACCACAACAAAAACAAGACAACAAATAACAGAACATTTTTTTAAGTTCATTCCCAGATTCAGGTCCCACTAAATTCATACCGACCAGCAAAAACTGTGAATCTGCTCTCGCTCGTTTCAAATTGAGTTTACACGTCCTTGTATGTGAAGCAATATCCTTCCTTAATATTTTTCCTTAATGGAATTTTTTCAGTCAAGCCCTGATTTAATCTTCCAGTTGGGTCTTGGAAGGGGCCTAACTTACGTTATTACAACTGCAAATGAATATATGTCTCACACTATTTCATTTAAGTTTCTACCACTTGTTGGAGTACGCATGGAATGCGCGGTTTAATTTTTTAATTTTATCTCCGATTGCATTAGCAAGTTGGCAGATAGGTTCCATTAGTTGGTAGCTATTAACTGCACGATAAACCAAAATTCTTAATTCTTAATTCTTTCCATCGTAGCTCCTTCAAATAGTATGATATGATACCAACGGAACTACCAGTTTTATTACATTACTTAGGCAAAGTGGGCGGAGTTCAAAACTTTCTACCATTCTAATGAATGAATTCAAAAGGAAATTGAGAGGCATTCATGATATGAGTATTGATGTACCAATTTATTTTATTCAGAAGAATACTAAATTTAAAACTACTTCGTGTCCTGCAAAGTAATTTGAAACATGTATTAGCCGCTACATTAGCCATGCAATGCGTTGGAGCACTCCGCGTGGGTATTTTTGAATCTTATAATGGAAAACAAAGGTTGCAGAGGTGCTCAAATATATGCACTTCTTTTCTTAAAACTGAAAAATATTTTCAAGACATCGTGTGTTGCTAAATCTTGGAAAACATGTAATCAACGCACTATAGGTAACGAGGAAAAACACCCAGCGCCAACTAGTAAGAATGTTTGAGAAGCCGGTAGGATAAATGAACGTAAGTCTTCAAAATCAATCCTCCATGCCGCTGCTTTAAGTAGAATGTATTGTACATATCTGAGGTCCAAAGTCGTGAATCCTCTTAGTGACAGTTATGATCCTCACGTCTTTTGTGAACAACTTGTGGCGAAAACATGCTTTTGTCTACACCTAATTTCACCGGGCAAATATTGGTTTGTTAGCCACTGTATCCTTGACAAGCTTTGCTTCTTTCACTGCGAAACACTTTTGAGCACGAAAGCAAAGTAACTCCCCCTAATTACGAGACAACAGGTACTTCGGCACAGTTTGGCATTTGGATGATTTTTTGCCCACGACGGTGGCGCGTGATTTCTCTGCATATGAAATGAGCGGGAATTTCCTGAATAAAACGAAGTCACTGGTGAGACAGTTGCCTTTAGGATGTTCAACAGGAAAATGCCTGTTCTTCACAGAAAGTGGGACAAAGTGACCCGCCAAACTATCCTGTACTGTACTTACATCGTGCTTCCAACCTTCCTGCAAACAACCGCAAATCCTATTCAGCGTTCGGATTCCACAATTTTTACTGCCGCTCTGACCCTTGAAGAGGTCCTCTTCAGAATACGCTCGACTCTGGTGGCCTTCCATGTTGTCATTATAACCAGTCCGAACTGCTGTGGCCAACCCGCCAGTGAGGAAATTCTGGGTAACATAAGACACCTGGGGACCACGATTCAACTTTTGGAAAATGTGAGAAGAATCCAGGGAACTAGCAAAAGGGTGAAGTTCAGTCCTTCGTTGTTCCTTTACTTACTCATCTCTGCTCCGGGGAACAATTTGCTTCTTTTCAATCCTTTAAATCTCCCTGAATTTGATTTAAATTATTTTCTCAAAAGTGTGAATATCTACGAGGATCCCTTCATAATTTTCTTCCCAGCATTTACAGGCTCTGACATGAGTGGTGGCCAGAAAAACTCAAGTAATTGGGAAATCTGGCCTGCGCTTGGTCACTACTGTGTCATGCCGTCGAATATTGTCATTTTTAGAGTCTCTTCATCGCTCAACGTCCCTACAGCTCTTCGAGTCAACATCCCATGTCGGTCCGTATCGAGCTGTTTCGAGCCATTGAAATGGGAGCCTGAACACATGGCGGTTGACCTGTTCAGATCACAGAAAGTTTCTGGACGGCAGAGAGATCTTGGAGGGATGAGCCTCATCACATTGAATACAATAAAGTCCTGTAAAGACTGCTATGACCGGATCGCATCCATGTCGGGGACCGACATCATTTTTAGCGGAGAGTCTACTCTGCCATATTTCAAAATCTACCACTTGCTCCAAAATCATTTTAACCTGTCCCTCCGATTCATGAGGAATAGCGAATTTGTCACTGTGGAACCGGACTGTAAACCTGCTGGCTATATACTCATGGGCATTTCAACTTGGGCAAAGCCAGTAGTTTTCAAGCTCGTCACCATTGCCACTGCCGATTCGTACTTACTCTTTGCAGCGGACGTTGAGCGTTGGAACATCTTTCATGACTTGTCCGTTCCGTTTGAGGCCGAAGTGTGGGCAGGGTCTGCAGTGCTGCTGACGGGAGTCATCCTCCTCCTCAAG
>WJFA01004869.1:0-10067 GCA_009870155.1 Pseudobourletiella spinata
CAGCTACTACGTAACCCCGACGAATGGCACGGCGGCCACTGCTACGGCAGCTGAGGATGAACAAGTTGTTACTACCACGGATGAGCACCATTTGAACGAGAGCTGCCTCAAACAATTGTTTCATTTGCGAATGCTCAATGAGAACTCTCAACTTGGCATTTTATTCTCAACCAAGGTAAAAAGAGGATTTCTCTTGAATATACAGTGCACCTCATAATTTCTACAGTTTAGTTGGAGAAATTATGGCATTATGCACGCCATAGTTCCGCTGAACAGAAAGCGCTGCTGACCTACATATGAAAATCTCAGGCAGTTTTCGGGAGCATTGCTCAAATAAAATTTGGCGGGATGTTTGGCTGAGTTATATTTTTTACGAGTAATTTGATATGTCTTGATCAAAATCTATTTGGTTTAGCATATCATGTAGGACAGTAAAATCATAACGGAGGAAGGACCATTGTTTGTATATACTGTCGATTGTTTATGCAGGGTTTAAAGCAAGTTCCTCTCTCATGACGACGGATGTACGGGAATCTTCAATCTTTTACGCGATCAGGAAAAACGTTGGAAGGGAAGATAGAGTTATCACCATAACTGCTCATTTCTGACAAAAGAGAAACCTTGAGTGTCGTATTATTTCCTTCATTTGTCTCATGTACATGTGCTTCTGAAGCCAATTTACAATGAAGGGAGCATACTTATGGAACAACATCCACCCGTTCAGTCTCGTTATTTGGCAAGTTTTTTTTGTTAGATTTGGCAGTAGGCCGGTGAGCTGTACCTGCTGCTCCCTGCGATCGTGTGTGTGCTATGACCAATGGTGAAAAAATTATGAAATACGGGCCAAAAATAAATCCCTCATAGCATTTTACTTGCATGTTTAACTGTGCCGAACATTCGAAAGTCATCGTCTGGCCCGCAACTTTCACACATCCTTGGTGTTCATCAGAATCTGATGCGACACTCACGACCTACTGATGGGCGAGAATGCTATTAGGGTGATGGAAGAGATTATGTTTCTGTTATGGAATTGATGATGATTTTCGTGCAGGCGATTATGCAATTGGTGTGCAATCCACTGGTGGGGAATTTGACGCTGAAGATTGGCTACAAGGTCCCTCTCTGTATCGGCAATTTCGTCCTCTTCCTCTGTTCACTGAGTGAGTCTTTTGATAGTGAATCCGAGTGAAATTTTACGTCATTATTTAGTTGTCTGAACCAGTTGAGAATGAAGTACATCTACTCCCTCGGGCAGATTTGAGTTGAAGAATGATAGAGATTGTAGGTTTTGTGTAGAAGGGAATGAAATG
Source organism: Pseudobourletiella spinata (assembly GCA_009870155.1). Classification (NCBI taxonomy): domain Eukaryota; kingdom Metazoa; phylum Arthropoda; class Collembola; order Symphypleona; family Bourletiellidae; genus Pseudobourletiella; species Pseudobourletiella spinata. Next base: position 1,311 of record WJFA01004869.1, read on the forward strand.
AGGAAGACATTATGACTGAATTGTAGTTGATGAATTTGATAGCTTTGTTTTCTGGCAGAGAAAAGCAGGGATGATGATGATGGTTGGACACATAATTGGATTTCTCATATGGGATAATGTATTTATTTGATGGACAGTTTTCGGCTTCGCGGACTCCTACATCCTGTTTCTGATCGGAAGAAGTTTCCACGGACTCGCATCTTCCTTGATAGCTATTTCTGGAATGGCTTTAGTTGCCGAGTTATACCAGTACGATAAGGACCGGACTCGGTTTTTGGGACGGGTGATGGGGGCAGCGGCTCTGGGAGTGCTTATTGGATACCCATTCGGCGGATTTTTCTATGCCTTTGTGGGGAAAACGATACCGTTTGTAATCATTGCCGTTCTGGCCCTATTTAGTACCGGTACATGAATCGCGGATGAATGGGCTATTTTCCCTTTGGAATGAAGCACATGGCGAAGATGCTCAAATATTTCTGCTCAAATGTTTTTCCGCAGTCCTGCACTTATCGAGGATTCATCTGGATTGGATGAACAGCGGGAATTGTTTTCGGCCCAAGATAAGCAATCCCTCTCTCCTGCCTATGTCGAGCTGGTCGCTCCTGAGAGATAGGTCCATCTTGATTATTTCGATAGCCATCTGGCTGTCCACGATGGCCATGGCCGTCCTCGAGCCCACACTCCCGGTGTGGCTCATCGACAACATCGATCCACCAGTAATTGCTATAGTGTACTAACAAGTGTCATTAAATTAACGTTATGATATGAAGTTTGATATAGTTTTTATGAAGTTCAACTTTGAATGGGATACTTTCCATGGTTCTATTCACCTTGTCGTAATTTTTCCTCTCAAATTCTATCAGAAGTGGCAGCTTGGGCTCGTCTTTGTCCCGGACAGCATTGGCTACTTTACGGGAACCAACTTTTTCGGGCAGTTTGCCTTGAGTTTTGGCCGTTGGAAAACTTCCATGATTTCAATGGCAGCAATCGGGGCGGCTAGTTTCGTGGTAAGTTGGGAGAGATGATCAGCAAACGGAGCGTGTGGATGTAATAAACTGGTTCGTGTGTAATGATGCAGCTTCCAATGAGTGCGAGGGTATGGCAGCTAGCCGTGCCGCACTTTGTTCTGGGGCTCGGGCTGGGAATCGTGGATGCGTCTTTGATGCCACTGCTGGCCAAGCTGGCCGATGAAAGTTATCATGCTGGGTATGGGGCTGTGTATGCTTTAGCTCAGACGTCAGTTGCCCTTGCTTATTCCTGTGGTAAGTGTTGGTGTCACGCATCATTTTGGTTGGAAAAGTTGATGCTGTTGTTCACTTTATGCTCTGCATCTGTCATGCATTACTGTGAGACTCAATTTATGAAGTTACAGCGTTGTCTTAACTGGCATAATAGGTCCGTTATTTGGTGGTCAGCTGGTTCCCCTCATCGGTTTCCCGGATCTCATCCGGAGTGTTGGAGTCATAAATATTATGTTCTGCCCATTTCTCTTGTTCCTTTACGAGTCTGATGAGCACACAACTAACAGCAGCATGCCTCTCATGCAGTCACAGCACTCCCTTCTCCCCAGCGGGATGCAAATGTCCGTAAGGAGCAAATTCATACAACCGGACCAGCAGTCCAAGACTAGTACCCTCTACCAGCGATTTTATGATGACCTTGAGTGGGATTGAGACATCACGTTCTATCCTACGTTATCAAGCTTCATATTATTTCTTGCGTCTGAAGGACCCTTCATGAGAAGAATGTGATCTTGAAGGAGGCTGGTTAAATTTGAGATTAAAATCCTGGCGGTGCACACAGAATACAGAATGTTTGTCTCATTCTACATGAATTTTTCCATACGCAGTGCAAAAGATGCATACGAGTCTGTTCAGAAATGACAGGGAGGAAACCATGGAGCATAAAGGGATGATGAGATGAACATCTTGAGGCGATAGAAAGATCTTGTCTTTCTCTTTTGCAACCACATATTCATTGTGAGTCAGACAAATATGTATTTTCTACGTGCCCCATGCACTATTGTTCGTTTGCTGTTCTGTTACACATCCGGCGACAAAGCATTCACCGTGCTTAACCTTATACACATCCTCTCCGGTGTTGACCAATGAGCGCATGAAACTCATGTGGCACAAAGAATTTTTCTCAGTTAATGCGGTAAAATTTGGGTGTATGTTAGTATATTTAGTGTAGTCTATTTATGCATAGTAGTACATTTAGTGTATATTAGTATAGAATCTAGTACATATTAATCATAGAGGTCACTCTGTTAATACAGTTGATACGATAATGGTGATAAAAACATTGCAATTAGACTAGCGCCAGCTGGAGTTTTCAATCAGATCCTAACCATTCCCATAATGAAATTTGAAATGCACGGCGCCCCAAATGTACTCCAAGAACATTCCCAGAGTTTTCCAACGCAGATAGAGTGGGCTCACTTCGTGCCGGATACAAGGCAATCGATTAAACGTGTATAGAGCATTGGGACCATAGCAAACTGTCACTATTAATCCTGTTTTTCCAGTTTTAGCTTTGATTGGTCAATAAAGATATGAGCGATTTCAAAACCGATATGATATGAACATATAGTATCTATCCACAGCTAAATCCAGAGAAGCTTTAGCGGTTTCTCCGGACAAGAAGTTGTGCCTGGCTGAGTGTTTCGTCCCCGTCGTACTTGAGAACATTCTCAATTCCACAGGACTTTGCTTCAGTGTAGTTACCGAAACCTGACAATTTAGCAGGACAAGTAGTTGGAGAAGCCTGGAATTATATTTATTTCTGGAATAAACAAAACACTAGTTCAACCACTTCAAATACTGCTGGCGCTGAAAATTCGTGGAATACTGCGTACTTTGACGCATGGAAACACATACTTAAGCTACTCTGTAGTCACTACACCATGCCAAAATACAAAAATTGCTGGAAACTTTTGGGACTTCGGATTTCAATTTTGTAGACTACTAAGGAAACGGAACTTTATATATATATATATATATTGGTCAGGATGTGAGTAGTTTCCACAGCGAGGAATCACTCTTTGTGATCGGCAAAAAGTTAGTGGAATATTGGAATTTTATTGAGAATCCTCTCTAGTTTTCTCTTATTTTCGATTCCAGCAAAGTAGAGCAAACAAGGGCAACAGCAATTTTCAAAATATTGCTTCGTAACTCTATTGCGCATTATTTTTGCCTGCCAACCTTCCAAGACTCCAAGGCACCGTATTGTGTTCTGACCTGTCTTATTTTCTTATTATCTGTTAATATTCTTTGTTATCGTCAAACTGTGGTATCAACCACGCACGAGAAGGACGGAAAATATAATTTGCTGGTCGCCAAGTCTAATAATTTGTCTTCGTCAAAGCTTACCTACTGCATTAACAGAAACGGAAGCAGTGAGACTGAGTAAGAATATACGAACGCAGTAAATGATCTAGCCACTGACAAGACAAGCTTTTTGACAACCGCCAATCCAAAGTCCGAGTGGACATTACTGATTTTGTTGAAACTTTATCGTCGCATCACCCCACGAACTCGAAGCTCGAAATATAAACTTTTGGCAAAAAAATTATGGCTTCCCTTAGCCTGCAAAACATAAAAATGGCATCCATGGCCAAAGATGTGGTAGGTTTCTGCAAATGTAAGGCGGATGTGTAGAATTTGCAACAAAGTAAAACAAGAATATTTCCATTCCCGTTTATATAGGAAGAAAAACGGCGAGACAACCGGGAAAAAGCTATGCTAATCTTTACTTTCCAGCTTCTCCTTGACAGAGGGTGAGGGAACAATTTTATTTTTGAGACAACGGGAAATTTTATATCTTGTCTAAGTTTAATATGTACCACCTTATTTAGGTGGTATGTACTCATAAAAAATTGACGGAAAAGTTTGGCTTCAATCATTTGAAGTGTCCAATCATATGCTAATAATAATCGTACCATGCCTTTAACTGTTGTCTCTTCTAACTTTGACGTGCGGAAAATTGCCGGATCCCCAGCACTGGCGGCAGTTCCAGCTGCCGCCGTCTTAAAAAGAAGAAAAATTATTGCCTATGAGTCTGAACTAACAGGCTTTGTTCCCTCCTCTTTCTTTGTGCAGTTACCTGGAAACGGCAAATAGCCTAGCCGGAGAGTGTTCTCTGAATTTGGATCAGTACACAATTTGCGAAAACATTGACCTAAATTCAATCTTCATCGAGTTTGAAACTTACTACAACCTCCGGTTTCAACGATATCCTCAGTATTTCAAGTAATCCCTTTGTCTTTAAATCATATTATTATCTCTCGAAGGTATATTCTTCCTCTGAATCATCGTGAGCAATTGTGCGATGGCAGTATAGTATTATATTCGAGACACTGCCAGTCAGTTCTCTCAACCTTTCATGTGGAGGGTCACATCGTCATGATTTTGCTCATCCAGTAGTGATGTGTGTAACGTTTTTATTTCATCTGATCGTCGTGGGTGACGGCACAACAGGAAGTCGACTTCTGCAGGAAGCGGGGAAAGTCTACTCATGAAACTTCGTGCCAGTTCCAGTTCTCGCAAAGGAGGGCATAAAGCAGCAGCAAGAAAGATCGGCGGAGGCGGCGAGAACAATGCAAATAAGGCTCTGCCAAGCATGAATAACGTAACCAGGAACCCGGAGACAGAGGGTTCAACAGAAAGCATTCATCAGTTGGGTATACAGGGTTTTTCCTCGCTACCAGAAGGACTGAACGGAGAAAATCATGGCCTACCGTTCTCTTCCCCCTTCAACGTAGAAAAATTGATCAAACCTATTTCCGGGCTTGAGTTCATCTCAGAAGATGCAAGAGGCTTTGCGGAAATGATTCAAAGGGTAGCATTTCATGCATCACTTCACTCTCCTGCTATGCTCATCCCACAGTTTTAAGGCAAAAAAAGTTGAGCTAAAGTTGAGTAGATCTAGTATCGGGAATTTTTGTGTAGATAAAATTATTTTGAACTCTTTGTGAAACTACTTCCTTTGGGAGGGAGTAAATGTGATTAGGAAAAATCCTAACAGACGAATGAACAGTTTATTGGTATCAGTTCCCGGGTTCCCTCCACCCTTCAGTAAATTTTGTCGTTTGGATCCGACTTGATATCGTTTTTCTTGTTGTTCTTCCTTTATATAGGAGATTGTTGTCACGAATCTTGGGACGAAGTGGGACGACGTAGTAGGTCTGGAGGAGGCAAAGACGATTTTACAAGAGTCTCTAGTGTATAACCAAGAATTCAAAGAATTTTTTGGGTCGGCTGTACCACCGTGGAGAGGATTACTTCTTTATGGACCACCCGGAACAGGTGAATGTGATAGTGCATTACAAATTATTCGTGAGTTTCGGGATGCGGGGATGACTGTGGTCTCTATGGGTATAGAGACCCGTGTATGAGTTCCGCAATCTTCAAAATTATACTGGATGAAAGGGACATTGCAAACTAGTGACGTTAATTGTAACTTGATGCTTTAATACCAACAGGAAAAACACTTCTAGCAAAGGCAGTTGCAACAGAATGCGGTTCAACGTTTTTTAACATTTCGTCCTCCACTATTGTAAGCAAATGGCGTGGGGATTCGGAAAAGATAGTTAAGGTAAGGGTTACTAGAATTGGAATGGACGACGGTTTACAGAGGGAGTCTCTCTCTGTTTCGACCACTTTAAAAAATCGTTTCCTTGCAACCAAATAAGTTAGACGAAAGCATAAGCGGGCCATAAAGGTTAGTTGTGTTAGGTACGTACCTGGCCGATAGAATAATGTAATTAGAAGGGGTAAGGCTGATGATTGATTGGCAACGCTAGAGAGCGCTAAGTAAGTATAATCCCTCTGGAACATTACATGGCCACTCCCGTAACAGATTGATCCGCCAGGATGTACAAATTTACGAGTAGTATCCTTAACAGATTTGAAATTAGGTCTAGAGTTGCAATTTTTGATGTCATAAAATTTATTGTCAGTTATTGGGAACCACACAAAAAGATTAGATAGCTAACTGTTCTGGCTTTTTTTGCACCGTTAACTTCGTATGAATTTCTAAAGGTCTGAGTAGAGACAATCATTTTAAAGCTCAAAAAATTATCTGAAATGGATTTTTAACCTATTTTTAAAAAAACTAAAATTCCAAATAGTAGGCGAATGAGTGTGGGATACCCTCAGTGGCTGTTCGTTTATTTCCCTACCGACACTATATTACTGTTGCTATTTACACATTCATGAGTCATAAACTACCGAACTGAACTTGCTAACTTCAAGTTTATGCGTTATGGGGAAACCTGATTTACTGTAAGATTTTTTTTCTCGGGTCACAGATTTTATTTGAGTTGGCCCGTTATCACTCCCCCACGACGATTTTCTTTGACGAGTTTGATGCTATCGGCTCGAGGCGGGATGGTGGTGAAAGCGATGCGGCGAGAAGATTGAAGAGTGAAATCTTGCAACGGATGGATGGACTTTTAGCGGAATCGTTTTGGGGACCTCAATATGAGCAGCGACCAATCTTTATCTTGGCAGCCACGAATCTCCCATGGTATTTCCCTCTGGTCTCACGCTCTTCACCTGTACTTTTATAGTTTGACTTTCCTGAGAATTACCATGAGAAAATGTATTCTGGGAATCGGTAACCTGGAATAGTGGTACACTGACGTGGCGCCGTGGCGCTGGGGAGACAACGTTTATTTACGGAAGTAAGAACAAGTTGGGGCTTGGCATTGGTAGAGGCTTGGAAATTGAATATGCTACTCTACAACAGAATGAGCTACTGCGGTTCGTGTTAGTGTACAGACTCATTCTAATGAAGGCTAAAATACTAGAAGGTTCTGTGCAGATTTAGAAACACTTGTTCTAAAGTCTGTCACGGTGGCCATGACGCGACTTAATATAGGATCACTGATTGCCTTTTTGAACGAATGTAAAAGTGGACAGTGCATACCTGCTAGTGTTCCGAACCTATGAACCAATGCACCGCTCAATTGATCAATTGTTGAACTGACCGATAAATCGAACTTCTTGAGCAAATTATAGTGCGCACGGTTGGACAGTTCAACCGTCATTATATCGAACATGTTCGCATATTCATACTATTACTTCTTATTGTTTTGATGTCGCAACCAAGCTCAGTCGTGTCTTCTCTACAGTGGCAGAAGCTGTTGTTCAGGGTTATGCTTATATGCTAGAATTTTGGCGCTGATTTACTGCGTAGTGCTCGTGTGTCTGCGGATGTAAATAAATCAAGTCATAGCCCTGATTACGGTTGATTTGTTGGCCCTATCAGTTCATCTTTCCAACACTGGCGTTCTTCATCTGTCAGCCATGTAATTTGTGCACAGTGATGACTGAGTAGTACGCTGTTTCGCTCGCCATACTGGGCTAACTGTCCTTGAGTTCATTGTTCTTTAATTACGGTCAGGAACCCTACATTAAAAAATACAGGGTAATGCATTGTTTGCCAATGATAGTATTTCGTTTTCATATGCGTATGATAGAATTGGAGTTTTGGAAGAATGTTCTGAGAACCATGAAATCACGGGAAAAGTTGTCGCGGGTGATGAGAGAGATTGAAGGTTGAATGCATAATTAAGTATCTCAGTCACAGTGTACCAGATGTGACGTACGATATTATTATGAGTTCCTCATGTTTAGCTTAAAGCTAAATTGCTGTTTGCCAGGGATTTGGACCACGCGATAATGAGACGACTGGAGAAGAGGATTTATGTTCCTTTGCCTAAAACAGTGGAACGGCGTGCAATGTTTCATCTGCACTTCTCTAAGACGGCAGAGAATGTGGCAAGGAGTAGCCGACACGGGCGAAATGCTTTGATGTATCAACTAGATCTTGATGCTCTCGCTTTGGTAAGTCAAACATGAACAAATGTTCAAATAAAGCTACAAAAAAATGAGAAGAACTTAATGCAGGATGCTTATATGCAGGCAACTGAAGGTTATTCTGGGTCGGACCTGCAGCAGATCGTCAAAGAGTCAGTTGTGCGGAAGTTCCGGGAGAATATCAGCAGCAAAATCAGTATGTTTGTCTTCATTGAAGTGAAGTTCAGAACCTTCGATACAATTTTCGTTTGACCTTATTGTTGAATATAATTATAGTAGTTTGTAGCTTTCATGACTGCAGTATCTTTGTCACCTTGTATGTTACAGAGAAGCTACTGATTACGACAGAAGATGTGCTCAAAGTCATCGAGGCTACGCCGCCAACGGTGAAAAGTCATTTGAATGAAAAGTACAGTGCGTGGGAATCAGGCTACGGTGTGACGTAAATTATTCCTGATATCTTCGCCTACAACTCGTAACTCGTTTTACCCGTTCTATAATTCCAGCAGATGCGCACACATAAAGATTGTTCATTTTGTTAATAAGGTAAAATGCCATGGAACTATCACAAACGCAGAAAGTTTTAATTTCCAATTTTAATTTTTAATTTAATTAAGTAAGAAATTACATCAAACTGATCAAGACAAATTTGTGATCAGTTATTAAAAATTAACGTATAATTCTAAGTATGGCCTAATGTACTGGACTCGTGAAACGTATGTATAAGTTATAAGACTGAAAATACCAGCAATGTATTCATTGCTCACCAGTACCGTAGCATGAGCCACCAGCACGCCAGTTGCGTGTTTAAAGTCTTGCACAATTTTAAAAATAGCAGGCACAACAAATTCTTTCTCCAATGGTTAACCGTAACTAAGGGTCGGAACAGATCGGATTCAACCAGATGATCCGCAGATCAGATGGATTCAGATCA